>PKMM01038501.1:97046-161859 GCA_002933915.1 Eutrema heterophyllum | reverse complement strand
TTCGAAAAAGAAAATTAAAATTAAAATATAATAATTGTTTTGAAATAAAATTAAAATATAATAATTGTTTTGAAATTACAAAAACATTCAAATTAAATTTCCGATCCCGATCATGTTCCCGTTTCCCTTCTTCCCTTTCCCGTGGCCGGGAAATCCGAGAACTTCGATTTCATCCAGTCCGACATGGTAGCGATTTCCGACCTTGCCTCGGTAAGCTGTAGTTCGGTGTCCGCATTCGCCACCTCCAAAGCTGTTTAGAATTTGTAAAAAATATTTCCAAAAAACAGAAAAAAAAATATGAAAATTTAGAATTTGTTTTATTTGCTAAAAAGTTTTATATAACATAAATTTTTTTAAAAATCAGTTGTAAAATGCAAAACAATTACTAATATTCTAAAAAAAATTCTAAAACACTTATAACATTTAAAATCACATGTAAAATGAAAAAATCATTTATAACCACTTGTAAAAACATTTTACATCACTTGTAAAATGTAGAAAAATGTTATAAAATTCTAAAGAAAATTAAAATCACTTGTGAAATAATAAAACTATTTCACAATTAACACAAAAATATTTTCCTATTTTTTTCAATATTATTTCTAAAATATTTAAACACAAAATCCACATTATTAACCTAACAACAATCTAACCTCAATTCTAACCTTTCATATTTAATCAAATCTAACAAACCTAACAAATATAACAAATTATTAACCTAAAATCTAACAAAATCAATTAGGGAAAAAAAAAAATAATTCTTACATGGCTCAGGAGGGCGACGACGGCGGCGTGGAGACAATTCCGGCGAGGGTCTTCGACGGCGGCGGCGGCGACCTAAAGAAGAAGAGAGAGAAGTTAGCAAGGAGGGGAGAAGAGGAAGAGAAGAGGAAGAAGAAAAGAGAAGAGGAAGAAGAAAAGAGAGAGGAGAAGATACCTTGGACGGCGGCGGCGAGGGGAGGGCAGCAACGGACGGCGGCGGCGACGAGAGAGAAGGAGAGAAGAGATCCAAAGAAGGATTTTCGATTTAGGAAATGAGGAAGAAGAAGAACAGTTTTCGATTTATTGAACACGATTTCCGACCGACCCATACGGTCGGGATACGGTCGGAAATTTTTAATAAACCGCGTACAATGAATTTCGATAAATTTCGTTTGGCGGTTTATTTCCCGGGTTTTTTTTTTAGAATAGTCGGAAATTGGTCGGAATTCCCGACCAATTTCCGACCATTCTAAAAAATTAAATGTTGAATAATTTAATATTCGTCGGAAATTTCCGACCATTTAGGGTTTAGGGTATGAAATCCTAAATTTGAATACCGTATAGGCTTTAAAAAACATCTTATGTCTGAAAACAATATGGCAAGGTAAACATAAATAGAGTATATGACGATTTTTATGAATCGATAAGAGAACGGGTTTAACCTCTCTTAACGAAACATAGAACTTATACTTACACTTTTCGTTTTCTTGTAAGGTTTGGATTAAATGCTCAAAAATATTGATTCTTAAGATAGTTGGACATTGAATTCTTTGAAAAGATCATATCTAACCCTAGCAAACATAAGTGTAAACAAAGTTTTGCAGTTTGAGGTTTCGAAACCCCGTATGGTCGGAAATTGGTCTGGAATTTCCGACAAAAATCCGACGGTTTTAGTTATAGCCGAGGAAAATTGAACTGGTTTCAGTTCTAGCCAGGATATTCAATTTTCCTCGGCTAAAACTAAAACCGTCGGAAATTGGTCTGGAATCTCCGACCAAAATCCGACGGTCTTAGTTTTAGCCGAGGAAATCCCCTGGCTAGAACTGAAACCAGTTCAATTTTCCTCGGCTAAAACTAAAACCGTCGGAAATTGGTCTGGAATTTCCGACCAAAATCCGACGGTCTTAGTTTTAGCCGAGGAAAATTGAACTTGTTTCAGTTCTAGCCAGGGGATTCAATTTTCCTCGGCTAAAACTAAAACCGTCGGAAATTGGTCTGGAATTTCCAACCAAAATCCGACAGTCTTAGTTTTAGCCGAGGAAATCCCCTGGCTAGAACTGAAACCAGTTCAATTTTCCTCGGCTAAAACTAAAACCGTCGGAAATTGGTCTGGAATTTCCGACCAAAATCCGACGGTCTTAGTTTTAGCCGAGGAAAACTGAACTGGTTTCAGTTCTAGCCAGGAGATTCAATTTTCCTCGGCTAAAACTAAAACCGTCGGAAATTGATCTGGAATTTCCGACCAAAATCCGACGGTCTTAGTTTTAGCCGAGGAAATCCCCTGGCTAGAACTGAAATCAGTTCAATTTTCCTCGGCTAAAACTAAAACCGTCGGATTTTAGTTTTAGCCGAGAAAATTGAACTGGTTTCAGTTTCCTCGGCTAAAATTATTCTGAGTCCGATTAATTAATGCATATGGAAAATTTCCTAAAAATATTTAACAAATTTATTCTGATTCCGAATAATTTTCTGAAGTAGCTGAATCGGAATCCTCATTAAAATGCATATGGAAAAGTTTCTAAAATGTTTTACTTAAAAATAAATGCATATAAAAAATTTGTTACAAAATTATTTTGATGAGTCCGATGAATAATCTGAAGTAGCTAAATCGGAATCGAAAATAATCATAAGGGTTTGGATTTGAAGAAGACATTTTCTAAGTTTTTTTTTGTGTAAGTTGTGAATGAGGGTGGAGAGATATTATGTATTTTCTACGTATTTTCGACCGGTTTCCGACTTATTTATAATCGCAAACGGCTATAAAACGGCTAATGCAACGGGCAGATTAACGGATCTATTTCGTCGGAATTTGGTATGGAATTCCGACCAATTTCCGACCAATAAAAGGCTAATGCAACGGTTAGATTAACGGATCTATTTCGTCGGAATTTGGTCCGGAATTCCAGACCAAATTCCGACGAACTTACATCGGTCTCTAACTCGTCGGAAATTGGTCGGAATTCCAGACCAATTTCCGACCAATAAAATTTCGTCGGGAATTCCCGACCAATTTGGGACGGATCGTTTTTCCTCGGTATTTCGTTGGAAATTGGTCGGGACATTCCGACGACATTTAATTGGTCAGAATTCCCGTCGAGAATCGTGCTGTTTTCTTGTAGTGATTGCGTAGCCATTTCCCCATGTCTTTTTGAGCAAGTTAGTTTCTCCCCTTTCCCCAGGTGCGAAGCATATATAAACATGTTAATTCATAAAATTTCATAAAAGCTAGTAACAGTATGATAAATACATGGGCCCCGATAAAAGTAGTACAGTAGGTCTAGGGTTTTAGGTACAAAAAGATACATATATAAAAAAAATATTAGTAGATCAATAAAAAAAAACAAAGCAATGAATACTATTTTTCATCAAGTTGAGTGTGTATGTGTGATCTTGTGGAGTCTTTTGGACGTGTTCTGTAACCAATCCAAACAAAAAACAAATTAAAGAACTCTAAAGAATTAAAAGAAAATGGTGTCACTGTTGTGATTATTATTTGAATAATAACTGAACAGTGATGATTAAAGCTTTGAATATGCATAAGAAAATCGAGCATGTGGGTTTGATTTGATGTTTTTTTTGTTTTTGTTGGTCAAATATTATTCTAAGAGAATCTCGTGTCTAACCATTCTTTTGTTTATTAAATTTGCATAATTTGCACAACATCGAGCGAATATTCAAACTTATCAATTAAGAAAATGAAAACACACTGGATAATATGTACACTAGTTAGACTAACCGTAGACTAGTTAAAGACTAACCAGGGTCAACTTTTGACTTCAAATACACATCCTTGGTTTTTCTTTCTAGCCCATTTTCTCCAGCTCACTCTCCTAACATTAAAATTTGATTATAAATGCATCATTTTTTGTAATTAACAGTTTTCTATAACTTTAAATCAATAATAATTCAATAAATTTAATTATTTTTATTGAAGTTTACAATTCATCATCATTAACTAATAAAAAATGTATAAAAAACTTTTTAAAAAAAATATTTTTTTGAAACAAATTTTTTTTTCTAAAACATTCAACAATTAGAAACAGATGGAGTATATTGTTGTACAGCTGTCGTTATCCGCCAAAAACCAAACGGCAGATTAATCAAAACAAATTTGTAGATGATAACAGGTGAAACGATGTAAATATCTGTTATCAGAAATTTATATTTTTTAATTATTTTTGTGTTCTTATCACTAAAATCTATTTTGTTGGCATGGTTTCATACCCTAATGACGAGATCGTACATAGTCATGCGAAATGCAACAATGATAAAATATAAGTTATTACTTATAATTATAATGTCAATACGGTAATTTGTAATCGTTGTTAAACATGTGGTTTGAATATTTTATAAGTATAAGTTGACAAAAAAAGTAATGCTAAACTATTGAAATCAAAGCAAAAAAATAAAAAATAAATAGAAAAGACAAACAATAAGAATAATGAGAAACAGACACACTATAGTGAATAAAATAAAAAAAAAATGCATTGAATACTTTTTATCAAGTGATCTTGTGGGGTCTTTTCTGCCAAACATTATTCTCGGATGAATCCGCTCTATTTTTTTTGGATGTTATTATATTATTTATATTTAGTAACCAAATTATATGGAATTTCCGATCTGGAATCTATTTTATTCGTATAACTAGTCATCCAAAATACCGGTAGTAGTTAATAATTTAATATTAATGTAAACAAATATTTATTTTATGTTATTTTTGTTTTATAGATTAGCAGTTAAACTTACAACTAATCATCATAATTTATGATTTTTTTCATCATTCTCCGTTTTGTAATATACGGATGTAGTCAACTATCTTGTTGAAGAAAATCATGTTTTACTGAATTTTCAATCTATGTTTCTTGTAAAATTAAGAATAAAAGAGGACGATGCAAACATCAATGCTCAATCAGTCAGAATTGGTGTTTGAAACATTCCCTAATCTGCTAATCATTTATATTTAGTATGTAATTTTACATAATCAAATGCAATATTATATACATTTAGTCATGCATCCATGGATCTCTAAATAGAAGATATTTTGTGTGTTTATATTTAATTACCGTTGTGAACACTAATTGAATAATAGCTAACTGATTAATTAAAAAGCTTTGAATATGCAAAGACCGTTAAGCACGTGAGTGTGATTTGGTGGATTTTTTTTGTTGGTCAAAATATTTTCTTCTGTTGGAGTCCACAGGAACCAAAAAAAATTTGATTGTTACGCCAAATTAAATGTTTACGATCATTGTCACCAAAAATGGTATTTTATTTAAAAAAAGTTTCTCATAACTTTATCTTTTTAAATATATGTAGTATAAATAATTTATAATAACTTTATTAAGTAGTCAAATTATTATGATTATTACTATTACAGGGTGTTATAACTTTTGCAAACAAACAAATAAAAATGGTTTTGTTCGTTGCTTTAAACAACGATAAGTTCATGCTTATTATACCATATTAGATCTAATTAAAATCATTAGCAGCCAGATTTGATTTTTGAAAAAAAAATTCTCAGTCACTTACTTAACATGCCTTTTACAACTTTTGGCATTATATATTCAGAGTGACCCTTCTTTAAATACACAGTCTGGTTTCTCTCTCGTCATTTCTGTCAAGCTCTCTCCGAGCAGAGGTTAATTTCTCTCTCTTTCTCGCTCTATTTTTTTTTTTGTTTTCCTCCTTCATCATTTCTACTAATAATGATTAAGTTATTTCCTTTGTTATGATCCTCGTTTCTCTTTTTTTTGTGAATGAAATATGATCCTCGTTTCACTCGCATCTGTTCGATTTATGCATTTTCTATTTACAGTTCATCTGATTAGATCGGTTCTAGTATCGTTGAATCTCTCTCTACTCGTTCGGTGATTTACAACTCGTACAGCAGAATCTCGTTTACCAAACCAAAACCCAAAACATATTTAAAAAGTCCCTATTAACTTTTATTTTCTTCCAAAATTTGATTTGCTTAAGTCTTCCAAAACCCAAGACAGTTCGTCTGATATTTTTAATGTATTTGTTTCTTGTCAATAAGTCTCGCATATATAAACATGTTAATTAATAAATTTAGTAACAGTATAATAAATAAGTTGGCCCCGTTAAAAGTAGTACAGTAGGTCTAGGGCTTTAGGCTACAAAAAGATACATATATGAAAAAAATGTTTTTTTTTATTATTATTTTGTTCATTGCGAAACAAACTTGCAGGAGAGATTTCTGAAACTATGGAAGACGATGGATCTTATGGTGGTGGCGGCAATACCTCAAAAAAGCAAAAAAATGCAAAACCGGAACAAATTATCAGGGTAGTTTGTTTTACCATTTTTTTTTTTTTTTAAATTTGTTTTACCATTTATGCATCAGTAATATAAGTGATTTGGAGAATACTAAATTGTTGATATATTTCACTAATCGTTTATCCGATTGATGCTACAGTTGACAGAGTCGGACGAGAACTATCCTACAGTTAAGCATCCAACAGACTTTATTTTTTTTTTAAAAAACCGGAAACTGACTTGATCGTCCAATACACATATAAACTTTAATTACTATTCGACACATAAATATGTAAATCTTAACTTTGTTTTACAGGATCTCCCTGAAGGAACTAAGAATATCGACTTCGATTGGTGTGACATGATTGGCATTATAAGAGAGGTGATGGATCAAGGAAACCGGCGTAAGTAATTAATCATATGATTATAAACGAAATGAATACATGTATGATTTTGATTACATATAATATTTCAAGTATATTTATGTAGGAAGTACTAATTTAAGGTTGGATAGTTTAATGATGTTCCAAATCCCGTTTTCTAGATTTTGGATCATGCGGTTCAGTTTGAAATGGTTTCATTTGGTTTTTAGTTAGTATTTGGCTTTATTTGGAAGAATTATCAAAGCAATTAAAGTCTTACTTGGTTTTCGTAGTACGGATTTTGGTTTCTGTGAAACATGAACAAAATACAACTTCTTGATTTGTGAATTTTTGTTCTTTTTCTATTTGGTTCTCAAACCATGAATTTAAGGTTGGATAATAACATCTTTAACATAAGTTATTAATCAATTTTTACAATTATGAAGGTTCTTGCTGGACGATAGCTTCAACTACATGTCTATCAGCTCGTATTCTTGTTGAACTCAGAGCCGATCCTCCTCTCCTTCTATCGGCGTTACATCTTATGGTTGGTCTCTTCGAAAAGACAGGTCCCAAAGGAGGACTTGTAAATCTGGGGTATTTGCAAATGTTTCTTAAGACAAAGGGTACACTTTTGGAGGAAGATTGCACTTGTAAGGACCCATTTGCTGAGGCTAAGACGAAGGGTAGTAATAGTTCGAAGATGCCAACAGCACTTCTGTGCAGCGACAAAGGTCAGGTAAAAAGCTTCCTCTTTTCTTTTTTTTCTTTTTATAGAAAAGATGTTTTCAGTGTGCTATTTGGCCATGCAACCTTTTTTTTTGTTGTTGTTGTAGCCTAAACGCACGTTTAAAGTTGAAGATTTTATAATCTTGGACAAAGTCGATGAAAAGCAGCTTATTCTCTTGGTTAACAAAGGTCCAGTGGCTGTCTCGATCGACATCGACATTGAATTTGAAAATTTTAGAGGGGTTAGTGTATTAAAAATACCTTTTTTTACTTATGTGATATCGATATTACTACTTAATGTCATTTTATTTGGTTTTTTTGAAACAGGAGGGTATCTACACAGGGCCTAAGAAGGGTGCTAAGAAACTTGACAAGCAATGTTTCTATTGACCGGTTATGGAACGTATAAGAAACAACATTACTGGAAGGGCCAAACTTCAGCTGGGCTTGGTTGGGGAGATAATGGGTTTTTCAAGATACTCCGACAGGTTAGCCGGGAGAAAGGACAGCCATCGTTGATTAAGACCATTTTGTATCCAGTGGTAAGATTTCTTAATTAAGTTTTGGTTTACTAAATCAACATCAACATCTAAATTGTTTGTTTATTGTTTTTGGTACAGCTTCTTGATCGTGAAGCTTATAACCCATGAGCGAGTGGTTTTGAGATGTAACAAACCTCTACTTTTACTAGTTGAATATTTCTCTGTTTATACAACAGATGATGTCTTCTCCTTTACTTGTTTTGGAACCATTTTGCTGTTTAGACGCAAGTGTTTTTTATCTACCTTTATGGTGTTATTAATTATTATGAATCTTATCAGTACTTGCTTAATGCTTATAATAATTTCGGTGTTCAGTACAGTTTTGAGTATAACCCCAAAACTGACCTGGATTCGAATCAATGTCTTTTACCTGGATTTTGTACATACTGTGTCATTCGTGGACAGATTTTGCTAATTGCATCTTGCATGTCAAATTTCCTTATTCATACGATCTTGTTCATTCTTTACTGTATCTTTATTCATACGATTTGGCAAAACTCCCTCCAAACTTACATATAATTAACTGAAAAAACCAAATTAGCATAAACGCGGATTGAAATATAGTTCGATTTTAATTCAATCTTCTTTTCCACTACCCTAACCAAACCAAATACTCGAATCGGTCCCACGCATGATGTAGATAATAATAGTTAAAACAAGTACGAAAAACAACTCATCAAAGTCATTATTTATCATAGCTAAAATTAAGCAGTAAATAGATAGAGCAAGGTCAGGAGGAGCATCTCTCACTTCTCAACCATGTGCATTTGAAAGCTGCTACGTACGTCAATCTGCAGAGTAAGTATCATGGTCAAAAAGAAAACAAATCAATCCAAGATTCAAACATCAACGTAAAGTAAATGATCCATCAAAGCAGAAACTGTTATAGATGGATCTTTCATATACATTTTTTCACATCTTCCTCGGAGCTTTCATCACGGTGAACTGCCAAAACAATCCACAAATAACATAAATGTCAAAAAGCAGAGATATAATAACCATTTGTAACAGAAGAAACAGATCAATCAAAGATTCAAACATCAACGTAAAGTAAATGATCCATCAAAGTAGTGACTCTTATAGATGGATGTTTTTTAACAACCATTTTCAGCAGAAAATAGAAATAAAGATAAACTTCACAAGCTATTCACATCTTTAAACAATTGCTATGACTACAAGCAGAAAAGAGAACCTTTTGGATCAGGTTTCGGCCTACAAAAGACGTATTCAGCCGGGTAAATGGAAGAGTAGCGGATCCTAGCTTGGAAGGTTTTTCTCTGGTGATCAGACGGATCCAACACGTAAAACGTGATGAGAAACATAAACCCACAACAAAAGTGAAAATTGGCTTTCACAACCTCCACAAATTCAAATCTCGTCTCCTGTTGTTTCCAAACAAGGAGGAAACATTTATCAACGAAGAGCACATCATATCATATCATATCATACAAGCGATCCTCATCAAGAACATAAACAACAAAGCACATCAGGGAATTAGCTTTTACCCATTCTTTATTGTAGCGCTTAAGGGATTCCTGAGAAAGCCTCTTCATTAAATCACCGTTGGTTTCTGGCTCTTTAAGGAAATCATGATCATCGGGATCAACAAGATGGTAGTTGAATAGACAGCGGAACATCGAGTAATCAATATCGAACCCCTATTCACATAATATTTCAGTATATAAAACGATTTTTAAAACTGATTTGTTTGTTAAGATCAAAAACCTCGCTCTCATTGATTTGTTTGTTCATCTCTTCAATTTCTTCATCTACTGTGAGCTGAGGCTCGTCTTTCTCGGTTTTTGTCATATAGTGATACTTCAAGCACTCAGGATCTTCAGGTGTGCATAGCAAATATGCATCTTCGACCCAAGAAGTCCAGCCTGAGATAAACAAATCCAAATCAGGCCGCTTTGTTTGATCGATCGATTTGAGTAATATACAAACCCTAGAGAGATTAGAGAAACCTAATACCTTCGAATGATTCACCCATGCCTCCTCACGAATCAATGATCGTCTTCCGTTGAGGAACAGATGATAAAACCCTAACTTTTTCGATTTTTGGCTTTGGTAAAGTGACTTCGATAGGATCCACTCGCCTTGTACTTTATATCCAGCTTGTCGCTAATTTCACTCAAGCCCCTATATATTATTGCTCTTCGCGTTCTGCCTCATAGTTTAAGGTTTTAAGCTATGAAATAATTGTGTCGCATGAATAAGTGAAGTTTACAATAATAATTCATGCTATATAGTATATTTAGATAAGTATCCGCATATATGCGAGTTTGTAATTTAACATTTTATAATTCGTAAAAAAACTAAAAACAAAAAAATAGAAAATAAAATTAGGTCATTCGTAAAAATATATTTTATTATATAAATATAATAAATATTTTTGGATACGATTGCTAGACTTTTTTTTTTTGGATGTAACTGACAAACTACTAAATTATGGTTTATACTTTACTAGATAAGTGCCCGCATATATGCGGGTTTATAATTTAATATTTTATAACTCAGTAAAAAAATAAAAAATAAAAAAATAGAAAACAAAATTAGATCACCCGTAAAAATACATAACTTTAGAAACGAAGTTTCTGATTAAATAAATATATATCTTGCATGAAAAAATTGGTGAAGCATATGCAGTAAATAACTTTGGATACGATTATTGGATTTTTAATTGTTTGATGTGTAATTGTCATACTACCAAATTGTAGTTTATATAGAGGTGAAAAATTAGAATTTTTTTCCTTTGGAGATTAATTTCCTTAATCTAATTAAATGCAAAAACTAAGGATTTTTTTTCCTTTTATATTAATTTTTCCTTTTAAAATATATTTATTTTTTATAGTAAATTTACCTTTTAAGATTATGAATCGGTTATTAAAATTTCCGAATTTTATAATTTTTTATTAATCAATTTAAAAATTTTCCAATTTTGACTTGACGTGTGTCGCGATTAGGTGAGTTAGCAACTTCGAAACTATTGGCTTTATACTAATTTTTATTTCCTTATTCTTATTAGAAATACTAATTTTTTAACTTAAAAAAAAACTTTAGCCTTTAAACAAAAATTCCTCAATCTTAAAGCTATTTTGTTTAAAAATGAAAATGGTATTTACCTTTTTCCTTAATATAACAATATTTTGTTATTTACCTTTTTCTTAATTTTTTAATAAAATTTCCTTAATATATAGGCAACTTCTTTTTTCCTTTTTTTGAACTTTGGCTTTTTGGATTAATTATTTTTTTTTCTTTTTTTGTATTTTTGTTTGTTAACTTTACTTTTCAAATTAAATTTGGAAATTTATTAAACATGTGTCAAAATTTTATCGATTAACTTGACACGTGTCACGATCTGACGAGTTACTATCTTTGAAACATTCTCCTTTATATAATCAGATATATAGTTGGTAAATTAGAATTATTTTCCTTTTAGGATTAACTTTCTTAATCTAAATAGAAAAAACTAAGATTTGTTTTTAATTTCCTTTAATGATAAATTTAGTTATTTTTAATAACTTTACCTTTTAAGATTACGAGTCAGTTGTTAAATTTTCAGAATTTTAAAGTTTTTTTTAATCAATTTTAAAATTTTCCAACTTTTACTTGACACGTGACGCGATCAGGTGAGTTAGCAATTTTGAAACATTCAGCTTTATATAATAAGATTTCCCTTATTCTAAGCTGAAATATGTTTTTTTTTAATTTTGTCTTTTATTCCCCCTTTAAGGATTGTTATCTATTGTTTAATTTCCTTATTCAAATATGAAATATGATTTTTTTCTTTTTTAAAAAAAACTTTGGTTTTTATTTTAAAAAAAATATAATGTGTTAAAATATAATTAGAGATTTATTAAAATACGTGTAAAAACATAATTGAAAATTTATTAAACATATGTTAAAATCTGATCGATTAACTTAACACGTGTCACCATGCGGGTACTAACTTTGAAACATTCCATTTATATAATAAAATACTATGTACTATTACAAAAGTTAATATAAATAGATATTATAAAATCAAAGGGAAAATCACATAGAAAACCTCTAAGGTGGCAGCGACTTACACTTTAAACCTCCAAAGTTTGTAACTAGTATTATAAACCCTCAACATGGAAACTTTAGCAGATAAAATCTTCAAGGTGGATCCCGAGTACGCGCCGTCATTTTTTAAAACGGAAAACCTAACTCCGTTAACGGAGATATGAATTTCGTCTAAGATTCTAATTATTCCAGTATCAGTATTTAAAAACGTGTTAAATAATATTAAAAATAATTAAATAATATAATTAAAAAAAAACAAGCAAAAGCATGAGAGAACGTTTGAGGAGCCTTAATCGAACGAATTTCCAGTTCTTACTCATCGTGAGACAAAAACCGAGAAGACGACAACTGGAAATAGGAGTTAAGCAACACGAAGTAAGCCCCCAAATAAAACAAAAAACACGGAAGCTGAGAAAATCGAGTCTCGATCTGAATTTCAATATCACAGATTAGAAGAAAGAAGAAGAAGAGAAGAACAGGAAGGGGAAGCAACAAAAAAGTTAGCTAAAAGACGAAGAGAGAAAGCTGAGTTTGAGTTCGCATGGCTGAGGAAACCAATAATCAGAAATATCCAAAGTTTAATTAAAATAAACAGAAAGCTACATTTGAATAATTCAGATATCAGTCCACTTTACATAAATCCCAAAGCAAAAGAAAAAACAAAAAGCACAGATTAAGAAACGAAATTACATATGAACAAATGGTGTCAAGCAGAGAAGAAGCCATGGGAGATGACGAGTGCAAACTGAGATTTAGCCTCAAACTTCTTCATTAAACTCTCAATCTTCTTCTCGTTGACTCCAATAGTCATTTTCGCCGGCAAATTCTTCCACCAATCAATCTGTGGGAACACGACTCTGGCTTCGAATTGGGTTTTTGCAGCGCTCCAGCTCTAAGCCGGCCTCGAATTGGGCTGTCTCAGCAAGTGGGATCACGTCTCCGACTTCGCAGAAATCAATCGAATTGGGTGACTGAAATTCAAAATCCATTTCGTCCTCTCTCGGTTTTTTTTTTCTGGGTAACGAAGAACCCTAAATCGATTTGGGATATATATATGGGTTAAATGTTTTTTTTTTTTTTTTATTCTGTTATTTAATTATTTTTAATATTTATTTAATCACGTTTTTAGAATTTTAGACGGAATTCATATCTTCGTTAACGGAGTTAGGTTTTCCGTTTAAAAAAATGACGGCGCGTACTCGGAATCCACTTTGAAGGTTTTATTTGCTAAAGTTTTCATGTTAAGGGTTTATAATGCTAGTTAAAAACTTTAAAGGTTTAAAATGTAAATTGCTGTTACTTTGGAAGTTTTCTATGCGATTTTCCTTTAAATCAAATAAAAAACAAAAAATGGAAATAACATAAAGAAAACTCATGTCATCTGGTGTTGTAAGATATTATTGGATCACTACATTTTTATTTATTTATTGGATCACTAAATTGTAAGATATTATTGGATCACTACATCAGATTTTAAAAAGCATTGAGAATCATTCTTCCTCTCTATAAGCCTGAACCAGATGGACTTTCAGATTATTCATGATTCGGAGACAAGGAAGACGAGCCGAGGGCTCCACCTCCAATTCTTTTTGGATATGTTCAATCCTGTCTATGGACTAAACATTGTTTGCTTTTTTTCATCCACTTAAAGCTTTCCTGGAGCTTCTCAATCTATCTGACACTTTGAAATTATTGTCTAATCGAGAATTCCAAACCAAGTTTATCGTTTCCTTCACCAAGGTTTATGTAACATATTCCTATTAAACCTGAAAGAACCACGATAAGATTCTTGTGAGGACATCAACTTTACCAAAACAGGTCTATGATATGATCCCCGTTTATCTAGAAAAGCTTGATTTAATGCTGGAAACTGAATATTCCATTCCTTATTACTGAAACCACGATCCAGGTTGCATTGAACCCAAGTAGTTCCTCTCATTCCACCCAATGTAAAGCTATTTCCAGAGCTAGGTAATTCAGACATACCACAATCATTCAACATGTTTGCAAAAGCCTTGAAAGTATAATCACATCTACGAGGACCTCCCAATTTCTCACTATTGTTGAGGATCTCATTAAAATCACCAAGCATGCACCACTTTTCCTTCCTAGTAATGCCAATCCGAGTCAATCTTTCCCAAACCAAGGGCCTAAAATTACTTACAGGATGGCCATACACACACGAGATGAAGAAACTATAAGCACCAAACTGTACATGGAGATCAAGGAGATGCTTATCTACAAATCTGAACCTAATCTCCAAACTCTTCTTCTAAGAGATAGATAAACCACCACTCTTACCAATCGGATCCACAATATATACACGGTCATACCCAAGCCACTCTTGAATATCTACAAGGACATCTCTACAGTTCATTGTTTCCATCAAGAACAGAATCTCTGGAAAATACGATTTCCGCATTTCCCTGTCAATTCCTGAGGCCGCCCCAAGCCTTGACAGTTCCAAGCAAGAATGCTCATTGGATATGGGACAGTCCCTCATTTGGGACCGCCTCATTTTTGTTGCTTCTCGTAACTTTTGGTTCTTTTCAACTCTCATTCTCGGATTTTCTTTTCTCTCAGACCCTTCTTCTAAGCCTTTCTTTTTCTCCACAGTACTTGTGTCACTGTTTCTTTCAACCCCTTTCAAATTTCTTTTACGCTTGTCAGGTCGCTTTCTTGGTTTCAACTTTTTCAATATTATCCCAGAAGAACTAGCTTCAGAGAAGCCTGATCCACGGGAATGTTGCTAATCTGAACCCATATGTGAACAAATTGTATATAGTCCAGGGGAGGAACCTCCAACCATCTCTCAATAGCCAGCGCCCATTCATTGAAGGTATGCACCCCTTTATTCAAAGTATCCAACAAGTCGTGTTCACTCTGAAAAATAAATTAGAATTTTTCCTTTGATAAAGCTATACCTCTCACTTTATCATATTTTTGTCATTTCTTTGGCATATCCAAGATCAGATTTGCCATCTTGTGACAATTCGGATTAAGCAATCTTCCCATCAAGCTCAAGACATTCTTCTCACTAGCTTAAGATGTATTGCGGTAGATCCGGCATGTCGAAAGGAAGATCCTCCTTTTCGAGTGACATGGCCATCAACGCTTTATCCATGGCTGACGACATCTTCACCAAAGAGACCTAAACGGGCAAAACTCTTTACCCACTCTCCACAAGAACCACCCAGGCCACGCTCATGTAAAATCACCGAACAGATTTGCTAAACTCTTTTCTCTCTTTCTTCTATTATCTTTCTTTCTTAGATGAACAGAAGATGAAGTGAAGAACCCTAGAACACAAACATATAATGTTGAAATGAGAGCTCCGTAAAGGCAAAACAGGATAAGATAACACAAACGGGAAAGTGAATTCCAGCCACAAGCTCTAATTATCTTAAAGTGAAAGACTCTAAGTGAGTTAGAGAAACATGGTGAGATACGTTTTTTTTTTTCAAAGATACTAACTAGGCATGGGAAAAATATCAAGAACCGAAGAAACGAACCGATTAGGAGGTACCGAATCCGAATCGAAACCTATAAAAATATCCGATGGATCCTAAACTCTTATACCCAAAGAACTGGAACCGAACCGAAAACCGATCGGATACCCGGAATATTCGAAATATAATTATATACCCATTATATTAGTTAATTTTTAGGGTATTTCGGTATATTTTTGGTTTTACGGATATATTTTCTTTAGTTTATTGGGTATATTTTTGGGGTTTCATGTATATTTTATGTATTTCGGGTATATTTTCTTTAATTTTTTTGGGTTTTTTGGTATATTTTTGGGTTTTCGGGTATATTTTCGGGTAATAAATACTCGAACTAATTAAGATCCGAATTTTTTTGGGTTCTTACCGGTTCTTGAATCTCGAAACCGAACCGACTCATAACCGATTGGAACTGAACCGAAACCGATCTGAAACCCTATCGATTCCTAAATGGATCCAAAATTCTTCTACCCAAAAGATCCGGAACCGATCAGAATATCCGAATGCTCATGCCTAATACTAACTGAACTGTGAGAAGAAGATAAGCTTACGTAAATAAAAACTCAACTAAATTTAAACAAGATTATTAATCTTTATAAAGTTTTAGAGAAACTAGGAAGGGATTTGAATAGTGATGATTCCCTTTCCCTACCTATTAGTGTGTCTCGAGATGAAAACTGATGATTGCCTCTAATCCAAGAAACCTAAGTCTTGATTGTGTGTTTACTTATGTTGCTTAATCATCAAACTCACCAGAAATGATTATTCTATTATCTGAATTTTTCTAAATAATTATAACGAAAATTTATCTATCCACATATTCTAAAATGTTGCATTTTCCATGATGTTTCCAAATGGACTTTTTTACAAGGTAGATTAATTGGATAAATGAAACAGTTACAAAGAATCATTTCATTTTAAAAAGTGCAACATCTTTAGAGGACAAAGATTTATGTGGAATGGATAAGAATCTTTTTAAATTTGAGATATGTTTTCAAAAACTTTATCAAAATATCGGACGGGCATCCGCTTTTTGAATCACACAAACTTGCCCCCACATTGACAAGGAATTCAAATGAAGACTGTGAATTTTTACTATAAATAAATGTACTTGTTCATCACGACAAGAGATTAAGTGATTAATCGGTATGAAGAAATTGTATATTTTTATTGATGGTTTTTAGTCGACGAAGAATATAATCCCTAGTTGCTCGTCCATTCTTATCCTTTGATAATATTCCGAGACTTATTCCATATTAAATTCATATTAATTCAAGATATTAGATTCAACGGTAATGTCTTTGACGTTACTCGAATTAACTGATCAATAATAAAGTTTTGGAATATGTGTGTGAGTTTGATTTGGTGGGTTTTTTTTTATTAGTTAAATTGATATTCTCGGCAGAATATTTTTTCTGGGCATCTTTTTGTTGTCTTGAAAATGACAACCTCATCAGATTTATGATGGACTTGGAGCCCACAAAACAAAAACAAAACCAAAACTTGATTGATACGCAAACATTTATTATCCTTTCACCAAAAAAGACATTTTGTAAATAATCTTTGAGTTGTTTTTCTCTATAAAAATTACTAAACACTTATACACGCCACAATCTTTTATTTTTCCCTTGATTTGAACTATCATACCAGTTTCATTTGACCATACATATAAGACACGGTCACACTGAAGATGGTAAAATGCAGTATTTCATCTTCTTCAAAAAATTCACTTTCCACCAGTCCTCCTCGTCCGTCTCTTTCTCCATTTTTCCACAAAGCATATGGAGAATACAAAACTTTCTATAATTAGAAAAGTGTGACAAATTAGGTATGAGGAAATTTGTGATGATCTTATTAGACTCTAAGGTCATGTATTTATACAAGAGTTTAGCTAAGCTATTAAGGAAATACAATATTGTGTAATTATGAACAATAATAATAACATATCGTAATACCCCTCTCAAGTTGGAGCGTGGAGATTTTGAACGCCCAACTTGACCAAAAATATGTCGAACTCCTTTCGATCGAGAGCCTTCGTTAAGATATCCGCGAGCTAATCCTTTGTAGAAACATGAACCGTGCGAATAACACCGCGTACAATCTCATCTCGAACAAAATGACAGTCATTCTCAATATGTTTAGTGCGTTCATGAAAGACGGGATTAGAGCTAATGTGAATTGCCGACTTACTATCACAGCAAATGGTCATCGGTCCTTCATGAGGCAAATCGAATTCCTTGAGTATCTCAGAAAACCAGAGAAGCTCTTGAGTGAGAGCAGCCATAGCGCGATATTCAGCTTCAGCGGAAGAGCGAGAAACAGTCTCTTGTTTCTTCGTTTTCCAACAAATAGGAGACGTGCCGAATTGAACAATCCAGCAAGTAAGAGATCAACGTGTTAGAGGACAAGAAGCCCAATCAGAGTCACACCAGCCGGTGATATGAAGAGGAGATTTCGCATCAAGCAGAATGCCTTGGCCGAGTGTACCTTTCAAATAACGAACACCTTTGAGAGCTGCAGCCCAATGATCTTGACGAGGTGAATGCATATACTGAGATAACGTGTGAACAGCATATGTGAGATCAGGACGAGTAGCTGCTAGATAAATAAGACGCCCAACTAGACGTCGATATCGTTTAGGATCCGGAAGAAGAGCACTAGTGGAGAGACTGATGCGATGATTCTGATCCATAGGAGAAGTGGCGGGTTGACAACCTAGAAGACCGGCCTCGGATACAATCTCAGTAGCATACTTTCGTTGAGAAATGTAGAAACCCGACGGACTTCGTGCCACTTCCAACCTGAGAAAGTATTTTAGTACTCCTAGATCTTTCATATGAAAACAGGTGGAGAGATACTCTTTGAACATAGCAAGGGCAGGAGAGGAATCACATGAGATTATGAGATCATCAACATAAACAAGGATACGAAGAGTGACACCATCTTTCTTGTACACAAAGAGCGAGTAATCAGATTTGGATTGGCGGAATCCATAAGTGCGAAGAGCATCAACGAGCTTAGAGAACCAACATCGCGGAGCTTGTTTCAAACCATAAAGAGACTTGCGCAAACGACAAACACGAGTATCACCTGGCTTTGAAAAACCCGGAGGTAGCCTCATATACACTTCTTCATCAAGATCACCGTGAAGAAAAGCATTGTGAACATCCATCTGATGAACCTCATGATTTTGTTTAGCAGCAATATCAAGAAAAAGACGAACCGTTTTCATCATAGCGACGGGAGCGAAAGTGTCCGTATAATCGAGACCTTCCTTTTGATTGTTTCCAAGCGCCACAAGCCTTGCTTTATAGCGTTCTAGAGAGCCGTCAGCTTTCCGTTTGATTCGATAAACCCACTTAGAGCCAATGGCTTTCTTTCCAGGAGGAAGTTCCTCCAAAGTCCAAGTCTTGTTTAATTCCAACGCCTGAATTTCAAGACTCATAACATCTTTCCATTCCTTTAACTCCATCGCATCTTTAAAAGATGTTGGTTCAACAGCGGCCATGAGTGCTACAAGATAACTGCAATGTCCTTTTGAAAAACGATCATATGAATCATAAACAGAGACAGGATGAACCGTACCTGAGGTATGCAGTGGAGGGGGTGATGATGAAGAGAGAGAGAGAGAGGACGAGGCAAAAGCAGCATTGGTGACGACATAGTCATTAAGATGTGGAGGTGGTCGTTTAGGACGATGACCCCGACCAAGCAATTCATCAGAGACTTCATCGTCCGATGATACCGGTGTGGAGGAACTCGATGGCGATGACGGAGGCGTCGTAGCAGGAGATGCAGAAGATGTATCAGTAGAAGAAAAAGGAGCAGCAATTGGAGCATTAGTGATCTCATCGTCATCATCGGCAACAGCATGTGACGGTGGAGTAAGAGAGATGATCGGAGACCGAGAGATCGAAGAAGAAGACTGATATGGAAATTCAGTCTCACAAAACCGAACATCCCGAGAGACAAAGATCACCTCTTTTTCAAGATCATAGAGCTTCCATCCTTTTTGACCGTAAGGATAACCGAGAAAAATGCAACGCCGACTGCGAGATTCAAATTTATCACCTTTGGTGTGCGGATTGTGCGCATAAGCAAGACAACCAAAGACGCGAAGATGTTGATATGAGGGCTGACGAACAAAGAGCTTTTCGAAATGTGTCTTATTTTGAAGAAGAGCTGACGGTGTTCGATTAATGATGTAGGAAGCGGTAAGAACGCATTCTCCTCAAAAGTTGATAGGAAGATTAGCGTGAAACCGCAATGCCCGAGCGATATTGAGAATATGACGATGTTTACGCTCAACACGTCCATTTTGTTGTGGAGTGTAAACACAAGATGTTTCGTGAATGATGCCTTTGGACTGAAAAACACGAGTGAGAGCAAGAAATTCAGTCCCATTGTCGGATCGGAGAGTTTTGACCGACCTGGAGAATTGATTTTCGATGAGAGCCAAGAAATCTTGTATTTTTTGAGAGACTCGTGTCTTATCAGGGAGAAGATAGAGCCAAACAGCTCTTGTGTGGTCGTCAATAATGGTCAAGAAATAACGATTTCCGCAGAACGCAGTAGTGCGGTATGGACCCCATAAATCACAATGAATCAAATCAAAAGCATCTTTTGCATTGGAAACACTATCCGGAAAAGGTAAACGAGTTTGTTTAGCTCGAAAACACACATCGCAACTGGAAGATAAAAAATCCCTACTAGTCTTAGATAAATGGAGAACATCAGGAAGTAAACCGGTAACTTGAGCAGATGGGTGACCCAGACGATTGTGCCATAAAACCGCAGTAGTATCCACGCTTGTCTGACACGCAGAAACTGAATCCACATTGCAAAACCGGTACAACCCCTCTCCCTCTCTTTCACCCGCTCCAATCAGCATCCTCGATGTGCGTACAGATCAACAAACGTTCAGTTAGTTGGCCAACCAAGTGATTATCAGCCATCAATTGACCAAGTGAGACGAGATTTGA
Source organism: Eutrema heterophyllum (assembly GCA_002933915.1). Classification (NCBI taxonomy): domain Eukaryota; kingdom Viridiplantae; phylum Streptophyta; class Magnoliopsida; order Brassicales; family Brassicaceae; genus Eutrema; species Eutrema heterophyllum. Next base: position 141,430 of record PKMM01038501.1, on the reverse strand, counting down.
GTGGAAATCCTCAATGAAGTAGACGTTCATCAACTTTAGACGATGAGTTAGCCATATATTTCCTTGTTTCTTTGCAAATACATGAGCCCCAGCAGGAAGAAGGACAGGAATATGAGATATATCTTTTAAATCAAGCATGAGATCAAGACGTCCAGACATGTGATGAGTTGCTCCTGTATCCAAAATCCAGGAAGGAGGAGAAGACATACCAGTGAGGGTCGGAGTAGAGGAAGAACCAATAACCTCTTTAATGCGTTTCCATTGGTCATCGGTAAGACCCGAGAAGCCCAACCTATCATCGTCAGTGAGAGGAGTGGAGGACACATAGTTGGCAGCAACAAGGCGAGTGCTATTTGCACTTAGAGAGCCTGATGTAGCCTTACCACGACCCGCAGATGAGGGAGCACGAGAAATCGGTTTGGACCTAGGACGATCACCCCACCATTCAGGATAGCTGACGACTTTGAAACATGAACTAGATTCATGTCCAGTTCGTCCACAAGCTGTACAATGACGATTCAGATCTTTATTTCCAGGTACAAAGTTGGGATCGAATTTGTTCACCGGAGCGGCATGACGAGGAACGGAGGAGCTTTGAGCAACAAAACTCATGACCGGAATTTCTTTTGTTGAGGCAGCTTGAGAGTTGGTGTGCAGAGTCTCGTTCTGCACCAGCGTTTGATAAACGCTATCAAGGTCGGGTAGTGGAGTCATGGCACATAACTGCGAGCGAACAGCGCCATGAATCGAGTCATCGAGACCGAAGAGAAAATCATGAACTCGCTGAACATCGAGTTCGGCGTCTTGAGCGGAGGCGAGGTCACAAGTGCAACGTCCACAAGTGCACCGTTTGATGGGAGTACACTCTGCGATCCCATCCCATATTTTGGTCAAACGACCAAAATAATCATCGATGCTCGAGCCGTTTTGCTTGCAAGAGACGAGAGCGTTGCGAAGCTGTTGACGACGCGCACCACTCTTGAGAGAGAAACGTTTGGCTATGATGTCCCAAAGGTCTTTGGCGACTTCGCGATTGGAGATGGTGGAGCGACGACGAGGTTCGATGGTGGCTTTAATCCAGCCAACGAGGAGATGGTTGATAGCCACCCAATCTTCATGAGTGGGTGAATCGGATGAAGGTTTGGTGATGGTGCCGTTGATAAAACCGAATTTTTTTCGGGAACTAAGCGCCATACGGAGATTAGCGGCCCAATCATCATAATTGGTACCGTTGAGGAGAGGACTGGAGATAACAGCCCCGGGATTGTCGTTGGAGGAGAGATCGTATGGATTGATGGTTTTGATCTTCTTTTCGTTGGAGATCGTAGAGGATGATGAGTGAGGAGTAATTGGAGTGGTCATGATGAGAGATCAATGAGCGATGTAGAGATGATGAGTTTAGGAGATGAAGAACACGATGATAGTGATACCGTGAAGAAGAAGTAACCGGATCTTCAAAGATGAAGAAGACGGCCGTAAGAAAAATTTGGGAAATTAAGGTTTTTTTTATTTTTTTATTTTTTAGTGTTTTTGCTCTGCTATCATGACAAATTAGGTATGAGGAAATTTGTGATGATCTTATTAGACTCTAAGGTCATGTATTTGTACAAGAGTTTAGCTAAGCTATTAAGGAAATACAATATTGTGTAATTATGAACAATAATAATAACATATCGTAATAAAGTGGATTAGTGACTAAACTCGAGAACAAAATTAAGCGGCTTAATTAATGTTATTAGATATATATATATATTAGGTCGGAAAAAAAATAAAATGAGAGCAGTAAAAAAGACGTAAACACCTTTATATGGTGTAAGCAGGAAACGAGCGTGTATGCACGCGTTAGAAAGCACACTACCGACCAGAATGACGTAATTCCTCTTGACACATAATAATAAATATATGCAAGAGAGATGCTAACGAATATATATTAATTTAAGCAACTAATGATGATAACTGAATAATCCATATGATATAATGACATTTTTTAATAACTATATGGAACTTTATCATCTTAATAGATTTTGGATCATGCGGTTCAGTTTGAAACGGTTTTGTTTGGTTTTTAGTTATATTTAGCTTTATTTGGAAGAATTATCAAAGCAATTAAAGTCTTACTTGGTTTTCGTAATGCGGGTTGTTGTTTCTGTGAAACATGAACAAAATAAAACTTTTTGATTTGTGATTTTTTGTTCTTTTTCTAAACCATGTTGTTTTTTTTGTACCATAAGATTCCATTTTCCCATAAATTTAGAATTTACTAATAGGCGATCTAATAGATTTTTGAAAACTTATGGAAATATATACAGTGTCTCATCATAGGCAAGAAATATTTTTGGAATCATGTCCATTTCTTTCAATGTGTTCATACAGTTTTGGTTATGCACTTATATCGGGGTTGTTTAATTAATTATGGTTATGCTTTAAGTTATGTGTGAAGTGAATCAGACACATAAACTTACCTTATTAATGTCTATGTGAAGGTACATGTTGGACGATTGCATCGACTAGAAGCTTGTCTGCACGTCTTGTAATTGAAAACAGATTTAATCACCCGCTGTGTTTATCAGCTCTCCATCTAGTGGGTCTCATCGATGTAGTAGATGATAGTGGCGGACTCAGTAATCTAGAACATCTACGCAAGTTTTTGATCGATCACGGCACCGTCTTGGAGAAAGACTGTAACAGTCCTCAATTAGCTTTGGAAGATAAAAACAATAATTCTAAACCCAATCCAGTACTGTGCACCGACAAAGGCAAATCCAAGGTAATTAATATTCTACCTATTAAGTCTTTACTTGTTTAATGCTTTGTTTGTGGTCTCATTTGGTTATTAAATGTTTTTTTCCTTTTTTTTGGCAGGATATTCTCAGGTTCAAGGTTGCAGATTTGGTCATTTTGGACAATAAAGTAGATGAAAAAGAACTTATGCGTTTGGTCACCAGCGGCCCAGTAGCTGTCGCTATAGATGTTTACTCGGACTTTAATGCTTTCAAAGGGGTACAATCTTTTATTCCTTATATGTTTTAAATATATTCTATACAACATTATATTCACTTTTACTTTGAAAAAAATAGGATGGCATCTACACAGGACTTGGAAGAAAAGGCCGTATAATTGACCAACACTTGTTCTCACTGACCGGTTACGGAACAAAAATGCCTGAAGGAATTCATTATTGGAAAGTCCAAAATTCAGCAGGAACTACATGGGGAAACAATGGATACGGAAAGATCATTCGACAAACTAGTCTTGGTAGAGGAGCACAGTCTCTGTTTACATGCATTATCTATCCTAGGGTATGTATGATATTAATTAAATAAGACATCATTAGCATATGTTTCAATTTTGCTCTATAATAACATTTTTTCTTTCTACACAGCTTCTCAACCGCTATGAAGGGCAACTATGAAGGGCAAAGCCACTGAGAGAGTGGTTCAAAGAAAAAACGCTTGAAAGAGTATTATAACAGATGTCACTCTTCTGATTGCTAAGAAAGCACTTTATGTTTTAGACATTGCGTTTTTTTTTTTTTTGTTTAATCTACCGACTCTTTTTTGGTTGTGTTTTTTCTTTTCAATCTACTGTCTCTCTTTTACTTACTAAAATTTCTCAGACGGACAAATTGTTTTATGTTTTGGACGTTGTGGATGTATCTAAATATTAACCAAGTGGTTCAAGCGTCACAAAAAGAGAGGGTTTCATTTTAAAACGTAATATTGATGCTTAGAGAACAAATTCATTTTTGAAGGGGAAAAGTGCTCAGCTGTTGAAACTATGAACAAGATCAGGGAAGAAATGGAGTTTTGGTTTCATTCTCAATCTTTGGAAAGAGATGGTTAAGCTATTGTTCCAACGCCATATGTGAAACAGATCAAAACAGCATGGCCATTATTCCGTTATCAATCTTCAGTTGTGTTTGACTTTGGTTAATGACTGGAAACTAGAGTTTGAGATTCAAGAAGCTAACATGGGAGCTTTACTCATCGTCCACAATGAATTCACAGAAACACAGAAGCTTACACACCTCCTTGTTTGGGTTTCGGCCTGCAGAAGACGTACTCAGTGAAGTTATTTTGAACGTGGCGTACTCTTGCTTGGAAGGGTTTTATCACGCCATCATAAGGATCAATAACTTCAAATGTTATGAGAAACATAATCCCAGCAGAGACGTGAAAATTGGCTTTGACAACCTTGACAAACTCAAATTGTGTTCCCTGCTTTTAAACAAAGAAAAAACACACATTCATAAACAAGTGTTTGCTCAAAATTTGTCTCCTGTTTTTAAACCGAAGGGAAAACAAAAAAACATAAGACTAGGGACTAGTTCTCACATATTTCCCATTGTAGTCCTCAAGAGATTTCTGAGAGAGGCTCTTGAGTAAATCCCCAGTGGTTTCCGGCGCATCCACGAATTCATCCCAATCGAAATAAGCCTGATGGTAGTTGAAAACGCAGCGGAAGGATGAGAAGTCGATATCAAAACCCTGTTTCACATAACAACCAAACCCTCAAATTTTAAAGCTGATTGATTTCTTCTATCCAAAACCATAAGATAAGAACAAAAAAAAAATACATCGCTCTCATTGACTTGTGTGCGCATTCTGGCAAGTTCTTCATCTGGTGTGTACTTAGCCTTATCAGGATCGTAGACAGGTCTCTGATACTTAGGGTTATCAGGTTTAAACAGCAAAAAACGCAGGTTCGACCCATCTAGTCCAGCCTGAGACATGTAATCGGAATGGATCGGGATAGAATCTATGTAAAACTTAAAATTTCAGAGAAGCGAAATCTGAATCGTACCTTCGAATTCACCCATTGCTCGTCAAGAATCAAAAATATCGCCTTTCGTTGATGAACAGATGAAGAACCCTAACTCTTTTTGTTTTTGTTTTTGTTTTCTTGTTTCGCTTTGGGAAAGTGAATTTCGATTCGTTCCCCTTCTAGAAGTATCCAGTATATTTCCCCTTTATTACACTCAAGTCCTTGAAGTTTCACGATCTTTGTCTTTTGGCCTCGTAGTCCTAGTTTCGTTAAACTATCCTGTTCAAATACCAATACAATAATAGTGCCAACTTATTTATTTATTTTTTTTAAATAACTGATTTGCTCTAAAAGCTTATAGATTTAATGTATTAATTTTTTTTTTTATAATGGGAATTCATTGTGTGGACATAATTTTTTTATAATCCGCCATAAAACGGGAGTTCAATATGAAAAGTAACAAGAATTCATTATGTGGACTAGGCCTGGACATTCGGGTTTCGGGTCGGGTTTGGTTCGGTTCTTTTCGGTTTCGAGTATTTCGGTACCATATGTCTAGGACCCATTCGGGTTTGGTTTGGTTCTGGTCGGGTTCGGGTACCCGAATTTATCCTAAATACTCGACAAAAACTAAAAAAAATGGTTCAATTTAAATAAAGTTTAGTTAAATTTCGTAAAAATTGTTTAATTTTGACAAATATAATAAAATATTTTTGGATATTTTTGGTATTTTGGTTATTTCGTTCTAAACATAACTAATATATTCGTTTATAATTGTAATTATGGGTATTTTGGTTCTTGTAAGTATAAATATACATAATACTTTTGGACATATAATTGTATTTCATATATTTCGGGCACCCATTCGGGTTTCGGTTCGGTCCGGGTACCCGAAATATTTATAAGAGGAACCATTCGGGTATTTATGAAAATTCGGTTCGGTTTGGTTCCAGTTCGATTTTTTGGTTCCGGGTATTTTGTGCGGGCCTAAATTGTGGATATAATCTTTTTCTAATCCGTCATAAAACGGGGGTTAATTTTAATTTTTGTGTTTCTGATGTTTAATTCTGTTTTTTGGACAAAATATATTTGTGGATGTAAAAGTTTGAGATGTGTTAACAATTTTATTTTTGGTGTAGAATGTATTATATAATTTGCTAAAATTTTAATCCACAATAAGGGCGAGCGACAATTGTTTATTTGCTTTTGTTTTTATGTTTTCTATTTTGTATGGAAAAAATATATTTGTGGTATGACATGTATGATTCAAAATTAGTAATTTTATATACCTAAATTTTCCGATCCGTTTTGTTATATATATTTCCACTTCTATATTTTATTAAAAATATATTTTCATATCTAAATTATCCATTACGATTCTTATCCACTGTTTTGTTATTAATTACGAATAAAGTACAATCATAAATATTTTATATAATCAACATAATATCATATCATTTACAATTACAAATTATCATAAATATTTTATATTTTAAANCCCCCCCCCCCCCCCCCTCATTTATTGGATTAAGGGGTGGATGAAAACTAGAACGGGCATATGACTTTAAGGTGGAATCGGAAAAGTATCGTGGTCTTCCGGAATGTTTCAGCAGGTCGAAACAACAACTTGTCGGTCACATTAGAGACAAACTCCAAGGAAGACTAATGGGTTGGTATGCAAAGAAGTTGCCCAAGCCCAATGTGGTAAAGAAGTGCTTCTCAAATCGGTAGCAATGTCTATGCCCGTCTATTTAATGACCTGTTACAAACTCTCAATAGACCTATGTAAGTGGATCACAAACGCGATCATGGAATATTGGTGGAGTAATGAGGAAAATAAGAGGAAAATAAAAGGAAAATTCATTGGGATGGATGGGAAAAGCTTATGTTACCAAAGAAACTTGGAGGAATAGGTTCTAGAGATTTATTCTACTTCAACCAAGCTCTCCTCGCTAAGCAAGTGTGGCGACTTCTCCACGATCCTCACAGTTTATTTGGGCGTCTATTTAAGAGCTATGCAAATTGCAATTTCTTATCTGCTCCGGGTGGAAGTAGACCCTCATATGCGTGGAGAAATATACTTTTTGGATGGGAATTGTTGGCACAAGGACTGAAAAGAACGATTGGCAACGGCCAAAATACATACATATGGGTTGAAAAGTGGCTATATGATGGTATTCCGCAGAGACCTGGTGGGATTAATACCTTAATGAACATTGAGGTAGAGGTATCAGACTTGATAGACCATGTACCTTTCAAATGGGATGCACAAACCTTGAATACTCTGTTACAACGACATAGACCAAAGCCAAATTGATAGGATTCATTTGTGTGGGCAGATTCAAAAAATGGAGTTTATTCAGTGAGTTATGGATATGAATTCATCCATCGCAAAGGGAAGAAAAAGTTTTTCCTTCAGGCTGAAGCTTCCCCTTCAATCAAACCCCTCATCAAAAGCCGTTGGAAGGTCAAAATTGTGTCGAAGATAAAGTTGTTCTTTTGGAAAATTATGAATGGAGCCCTCGCTGTAACAGAGAGTTCAAACAAGAGGCTTAAAATGCATAGATGGATGCATCTGGTGTCCAGCTGAAGCTGAAACAGTGAATCATATCTTGTTTGAATGTCCTCTAGCAAGACAAGTATGGGCGCTCTCAAATGGTACCATCTCCGGAGAATGGGTTATGTGGGTCAATTGACGAGAACGTACATCACATCCTAAAGATGAAGAGTAGCCGAGAGATTCCAGATGAAATTCGACTTGTGTCCCCATGGATCTTATGGATTATGTGGAAAAATAGAAACAAAAGCTTATTCAAGGCATATGTTATCTGACAAACGAAGTGGTTGGGAAACCTTTGATGATGCGAGACAATGGCTATTGGTGCAATAGAGAAACAATGAGACTTTACTTGTTCTCAACAAAGTTGAGGAGAAGTGGAATCCACCAGAGAACGGGCGTATGAAGTGTAATATATCGGCTCTTCATGGTCCGGTGCGAAAGCCATCTGCGGAGCCTCTTGGGTAGTGCAAGATAGCTTAGGTACAGTTCTCAGCCATAGTCACAAAGGTGAAATCATGCTTCAATGCAAAGGTGAAAAGTTGGGAATGGGTGCTCGAGAGTATGAAGAGCCTTCACTTATATAGAAAACGTGACTTTTGTGGCTTCTTCTATGGAAATCATCAAAACTCTCCACAAACTAAGAGATTGGCCTGCTTTTACGGGACATATTGCAGCCCTCCTAGACCTCGCAAAAAAATCAGATAGGGTGGGTTCTCATATTCGAACCGTCGAAAGGTAACCAAGGCGCAGTGGAAATCGCAAAAAGTGTCGTATCGGATAATCGTCTAACCTCGTATGTAGCCCAAGGAAGCCCTCGGTGGCTGAGAGAGTTGTATTTTATTTGAATATATATATATCAAAACAAAAGTTGAAAAATATTTTACTAATTTTATAAAAAGTTAGACACAAGAAAATTGATTTTTTTTTAAAGTGTTCGAGACTAACCACAAAAACCAGAGTTATTATACGGTGCATATTAGAGTTATGTTTTCAAAATTATAGGTTTTTGCTGGTTAGCCCGAATAATATTTTAATACACTGCAAAACGGTTAAATAGACAAATTATTTCAGTTTGACAGCTCTATTTATAATCATTAGTTAAGCATAATATAAAATTCAGATAAAATCAATTTTTTCTTAAATTTCAAAACAGTTTCTTCAAGAAATTTACTCCACGCTATAATAAGCGCGGATTAAGTTCTAGTATACGATTAATTTCTGCTTTAATAAGTCATGAACTGATGAAAAAAGAATTCTCTTAAATGATTTCGCTGCCTTTTCTCATCAGTTCATGTCTTCGTCAGTGGATGTTATTATGGTGGACAATGTCAAATGATGTCGCTTTTACGTTTTGGTAATGACTAAAAAAACACATTTTCAGTGTTATGGAATGACTGAGTCAGGAACAGTGGCGAAGTCATTAGCATTTGCAAAGAACTCATTTAAGACCAAATCCGGTTCGTGCGGGACTCTGGTCAGAAACGCCGAGATGAAAGTGGTCGATACCATTACCGGAGTCTCCTTACCGCGCAATAAATCTGGCGAAATATGCATCCGAGGCGATCAACTCATGAAGGGTAAAACGGTTAAATGATCACGATGTGTCCGATTTTTTTTTATCCTTGGAATAATACTTTGATAGGAAAGAAATGATGTGATCTTGTTAGGTTATTTGAATGATCCGGAGGCTACTGCACGAACCATAGATAAAGACGGGTGGTTACACACGGGAGACATTGGGTTTGTGGATGATGACGATGAGATATTCATTGTTGATCGGTTGAAGGAACTGATCAAATTCAAAGGCTATCAAGTGGCTCCAGCTGAGCTTGAAGCATTGCTTATTTCTCATCCTTATATCGAGGATGCTGCAGTTGTCGCGTGAGTTTAAAAGAAAATCTAAAAACTTCCATCTCGAAACTCTAATGTTCGTTGCTTCTAATGATATTCAAATTTTCAGAATGAAGGACGAAGTAGCTGATGAGGTCCCGGTAGCGTTTGTAGTTAGATCGGAAGGGTCTCAGCTAACCGAAGATGATGTCAAGAGTTATGTCAACAAACAGGTAAGATTTTTCACTGTCGGTTTTCAACATGGGAAACACGCAATGATGGAAACTTAAGATGACTTAAATCACCGGTGTGATGCTATAGGTGGTTCACTACAAGCGAACCAAGATGGTGTTTTTCATTGACTCCATTCCTAAAGCTCCATCGGGGAAGATATTGAGGAAAGATCTTAGAGCAAGACTAGCAAATGGATTGATATACGCGATGAACTAAGTTAAAATGATCAAAATGTGCATTCATGTAATCTTATCAGACACACAAACAAAAAATTTGTTGATGAACAAAGAGACTTACATGACGATGTTGCTTTATTTTCTATGTGGTGAATAAATAATGCATGGTTGCATTTTTTTGTTTCTTTAAAGTTGTTTTTAGGAAAAAATAAACGAAATATTAGGGGAAATATGTTACCTTACGTATGACATAATGGTAGAATATACAATATCAACAATTGTCCAAAAACAAAATAAGCAAAATAACATTCACCAAAAAGGAATAAGCATTCTTAAATGACTGAAGTGTCAACCACTAGAGACGATAACAGAGAATTGAATCCACTGACATGAGGTCGTAACAGATATGGAATTTGGAATTAAAAAAAAAACTGCATAGAAATAAGCCAAGGTAAGATGCCCAAGTGTGACCACATCAATGGGTAATGGCTTATGGGTGCAGAAAGTTCTAAAATTTTCCAGAATATATCATAAAGATATCGTAATTAATTGTTAATTAGTGTGTTTTCTCGTTGTATGCAAAAATAATATATCTAGAATGATTGGAAATCACGGATTATACAGTAAACCTTTATAAATTAATAATGTCTAATTTTATAAAGCTAGTGTAAGTGTAAAACAAACGAAGTAGCACTACACGAAAACACGATTTTTACAACGGTAGTATTCATTGTTAAATCGTTGCAAATTAGGATTGACATCGACTTTACGACAAAATCAAGATCGTCGTAAATCGATCGACGTAACTTGAAATTCGTCGTAAGTACTACGACTCCAAAATATCATTGTAATGTCGTTGTTAAACCATCGTAATAGTTACATCAATTTACGATAATATTCAGTTTGTCGTAATAATGGCGGTAATTTGAAGGCAATCTACGATTGAATATCGGCGAATTTGGGATGATATTTTGGTTTAGAGATTCGTCGTAAATTCAAGGCAGAGATTTCCTCGCACATTAGTCGTAAAACGAAATTGGTTGTAAATACGTCGTAATTAGCAATCGTCGTAATCTTGTCGTAAAACCATAATCTTCATAAATTTTCGTTGTAAATTCGTGGTTCTTTGATGACAAATTTACGACTGCTTATTTTATTAATTTTTTAATTAATATAACTATTAATTTATTTGATTTCTAATTTATTTAAATTTAAGTAATAAAATAAATTCAAAATTTAAATTTAATAAGAAACAAAAATATTGAAAATGGAATTTTAATACAAATCATATAAAAACCCTAATTTTCTAGATCTATTTGGGGAAATCATCAAAATCTGGAAGATTGTTGCGAGCGTATTGAGTAGCTTGAGCAGCAAGTCCGCTGCTTTTCAGTCAAAACTTCATGTAAACCCTGGTGATGACTTGGCCCCGCTCCTTGTATCGATATCGCCGCTTTCACTGCTCATTGGGTTGTTGATTGCCATGATCTCAAAAATCGAATCGTACTCCGAAAGTTCTTCTTGCACCTCTTGCTGATACGCCGATTAAGTCTCTCGTAGACTCGCAATTTTGGCACGTAAGACGGTTGGATCATCTTCTGACGAGGCGGTAAGGACATCCCGGATAGCTCCCATCCCTATGACCTTCACTTTTTGTAGAGGCAACCAATATTTAAGATTAAAGACTTAATTATAGTTAGAATTTAAAAAGTGTCACTATATAATTAATAAATACTAATTTAATATAATATATACCTCCTCGAAGATCCGGTCAATATCAGGTGTGGTCAACCCCCCGGACTAAACCGATGAACCACCAGGTGATAGCTGAGAGAGCTGTGTCTCTCTCTTGGCAACTTTCGAAGTAACTGATTAGTCGTTTTTCAACACATCAATTACCCTAATGTGTAGACTACCGCAATCATAACGGTTTGTCGTTGAGTACTTAGGGATCGAATCCACAGAGAGAAAGAACAGCACAGTAAGAATACAAGAAACTACTTAAGCTAAGCCAAATGATTTTTGTTGGTTTTCGTTCTAAGAACTAATTACGATAAAAACTAAAAATAAAAGACAGAGAATAAAATCATGCAGAACAATTAAAATGATTGCAAGCTAGTTTTAACAACACATAATTAAAGAACACAAAACACTAACTCAATTTTAATCAAGAAAATAAAGATATGGATCGTAGGAAATGGCTTTCGATTAGGAGTATTCGATGATTCACTAAGGATGTTTCTAATCACTCAATGAGCTGAATTCTATGGCAAGGAACACATATAAATAGTTTAACTCATTCTCATGATGCTAAACCCTTCATTGATAATTCAAATTAGCTAATCTCTCAATTGCTACAAAATTATCAACAAGCATAAAACACAAATCCTTTTTATCCAATTAATGATCCTTAGTCATGATTCTCATCTTGCTAAGCATCAAAAACATGATTAGAAATCTTCTAGACAATTACCAAACCTCTCTCAAGTGTAATTTGTCAATGTTCTAGAAATTGAGTAGCTAGTTCAATCATAGCCTTAAGACCACTTCTAAACATGAGAACTTCTATAAGTTTGTTCTAAACATCAAGGGATTATCATCTATCCCTCTAAATCAACCATTCCCACAATCCATAATAAAACTACTCACACATAACTAAATCACAAAACAAACCGAACAAAAGCAAGACATAGTAGAAGTAAGAAGATTGATGGAAAGAAGTTAAGAAAATCTTCACTAGAATGTTGTAGATCTTGAATCTTTCATGAACACAAGAGGAGAGAAGAGATAAGTTCTCTAGAACAGTAAAGAGAAGCTAAAAGTGATGATATTTTTGTCTGTGTAGAGTTAGTAAGAAAGAGAAAAGAAGTGTTGAATATATTACAAAAGGGGTTGGTCCCAAAGTCAAGCCAAAAGTCGTATCACGATCCTAATCGGTTGTTCGATCGGTTAACAACCAATCGCGCGTTGATTTTCTTGACATCGGTCTCGGCGATCGGTTGTTAACCGATCGCACGTTGATTTTCGGCCTTCTCGCTCTTCGTTCGATCTTTGCGGTTTTTCCTCTAGCTTCAATCGTCTCCTTTCATCCAAGTTGATCCAAGTCACTCCCAAACACCTGAGAAAGGCTATAGCAAGACAAAAGAACACAAAAACGACCTAGTACATCTAAAATGCAACGTGACTCGCTTTGGACCTAAATGCAATGTATATATAATAAAAACTATATGAAACACAAGGAAAACGAAAGAAAATATGAGACTCGACGTGGTAAAATACAGTGATATCAGTAACCTTGTTGAAGATATTCTCGGCCTTATTTGAAACAAAGGCGCTATTCTTCTTCATGTGTGTCTTCTCAAAAAGAGACGCCATCGGAGGGAGTACACCTCCGTTTTTCAGCGGCCTAAAAAAAGAAGACGACGTAATTAATATACAATTTTGTTATATATAGACGATCTGTATAGTAAAATATACGTTAATTTAATTTACGTACCATTTGTAAACGGACACCCGCAAAAGGCGTTTGGCCCGATGTATAAGGCAAAGTCACGGGCAAGACGTCCGGGCCAACGGTGTTGCGGGAAGTTGAGCACTTTGCCGACATAACCACCGAGTGCGGGTCCTCCCAGTAGATGTATCTAGGTTTGGTGTCATCGCCCTTGACCTACCATTTTTTTTCTTTCAATCTGAGACGGTACCGTTGAGGCGTGCCATCACCTTCTTGTGGAACTCGTCCTTTACCATCTCGTAAATACCTTGTTCCCAATGATATTTGCATAAGAAAAAAAAGTTAAAATTTTATTAAAATAAATAAAATATTTATATAAATATAATATAAAAATCAAAATTTATTACCGCGAACATTTTGAACAAAGTATCATTGATGTCCGTCGAGAGTTGTTAATTTCCAACGAATTAGCGACGATATATTTTTGTTGAAAATTAACAACGAATTTACGACGAAATATATATTTGTTGTCAATTCTTAGTAAAATGCATGGTAATTTACAACGAAATATTTTCGTCGTAAATCTTCGATGCAAAAACTGTGTTTTCTTGTAGTGTAATATTTTAGGGATCAAATTCATATAGACCAAGGTTACACATTGAGTTTCTAGTAAAATAAAGCTAATACAAACTATAGTCTGTTTGTTCTCTTGAAAGAAAGTAAATAAGAAAATAGATGGAAAACTATCATTCGGCATCAAGCCAATCCACATGAAACATAAATTGTATAACAAATTATCAACCAAAGAAATCATTAAGTATTATTATCTAAATTAACTCACTAAACTAGATCAATCTCCTCCTAGAGTATTAAATCACTATGTTTAGATCTATGAATACTAATTTCCGTTGAATTCGACAACCTAAGCATGCATTATGATCTAGTTTGATAAGTTCACAAAACACGATAACATCAACTCTCATTAGTTAAGGATGTTTTGCTCATCTATGTTTTATCAGGCATTCAATCAAACACTTTTGGTTTGTTAAACAACCTAAGATAAGACACTAGGCCGGCTTAGTGGCGCCACGAGTCAAGTTTTAGTAATATGATCAACAATAGATGAAGAAACCCATAAATAATTCACTATCTATCAATTCATGAATTCTCTTAAAATTCCTAAAACCTTAAAAATCAATATACTAACACATGATTGCAGAGAAGAAACAAATAGATATGAAAGAAGACAATGAAATTGCAAGTAAATATATAAGAGGGTTTATAAATCTTTTTCAAGTTTGTCAAAAGAGATTCATATATCTTCTCCCTAAAGAAATAGATGCAAACATTTGTAGAAAAATAAAGTTTAGCTTAAAATGTGGCTAAAAATAAGTATATATAGAACTCGGGTCAGATTTTGTTGAGGTAGGATGATTACGGAACAAAATAAGAAGTTTAGAATTCCATATTTTCTTATGAGGAAAGGATCGATCGATCCCGATGGGAGATCGGTCGATCTTTTAGTGATAGGTCCCAATTATTGGACAATCAAGTGTTGATCAAAACAATACAAATAAGAACAATAACACAAACACAGTTTTCTCAATTTTCTCTATATATATCTTTCTTACCATTCCTTCTTCTTAAATAGAAAACTACAAACATACAATAATAAAAGACAATACGTAAGTGATTACGTATTAGATGTTTGGACCACATCTCACTCTTTGTGCTCCACTAATTAAGAAAACTATTCCCACTACTTAATTAAAAGTAATACACGTTATTAAACACCATCACAATTGACTTGTCTTCGGTGATGGCCACATCATCTTCTTCCTCACTCTGTATCACGTCATCTTCCTCACTCTGTATCCCATCAATACTCCCATTCTCCAAAGAACCTTGTCCTCAAGGTTCGATACAAAATCCGTTGATCCAACGAGCTTCGTTAATTGAATCTGGACAAAGCTTTAGATACATATTCTTACGCAAAAGAGAAAGCTTAGCAACGGAGGAGTGATTAGATCGACGACTCTCACACACATACACCATGATCTCACGGCGGTGGAAAACGGTGGTGGCGGAGCAAATCGGAGCGTCTAGCGTCGACGGTGGACACGAGAGGAGAAGATACAGTGGTTGCTTGCGATGTAAGCAACCTCTTAGGTCAGCCCTAGAACGCGTCTCCTCGGCTCGGCGGTGTAGCGGTGGATCTCCGGCGACAGTGGTATCATCTCTAGTGTAAGGCGGCTGCTCGGAAGCGATGAACAGAGATGGTGGTGAGGTGCGGCTCACACCTCCCCTTCACGGCCATAGACAAAAACGGAGGAAAAGAAGAAATAGATGAAAAGACAAAAATGTGAGTGCTCTCTCCCTCTCTCTCTTCGACGGCTCAAGCTAGCGTCCACGATCAAACGGTCATTTTCCGTTGGTGCCAACTCTACCCGTTAGAGATGAAACATCCTCGACAAAACTAGACATCACATGGAACGAAATTCGGAACCTCCACCGTGAGGAAGGAGATCGAAGTAGCTTACCATGTTGTAGAGGTTGCGTGGAGCCAACTCTAGATCCGAGATTGGACGAGATAGATCGGTTATGGCTACGCTTTCCCTTAGTTCGAGAAGTGTGATGTTGGCGCTTAATCGAAACCTTTCGAGCTCGTTGGCGTTTTGGTGGTGAAGTCGCCGGCCGTCTGAGTGATGAAGTCACCACTCCTCGAGGTTCTGGCGGTGGCCACCTCCTCGAACTTTTTGGCCGGCCGATCTGGTTTCTTAAATGTCTTCCACATCTTACTCCAAGCTACTTCCCGGTCCTTCAAATATTGTCTCATCTTCTTCACTTGTTCGTGTAGCTCCCTTCGAAGAGTAATGAACTCCTCCTTCATGGCTGCATGAAGAACCGCCATTGATAGCTCTTCGTCGCAGTAGACATCGAAGATGGGAGCTCCATAGATTTCGTTGTAGATGAGGTGGCTCATCATCAACGGCTTTGATACCAAATATTAGCAACAAAGTTAATTTTGGTCACTCTTCAAAGCAAGAGATTTGTAGCTCTCATACCAATTGATAGGTCCCAATTATTGGACAATCAAGTGTTGATCAAAACAATACAAATAAGAACAAGAACACAAACACAGTTTTCTCAATTTTCTCTATATATATATCTTTCTTACCATTCCTTCTTCTTAAATAGAAAACTACAAACATACAATAATGAAAGACAATACGTAAGTGATTACGTATTAGATGTTTGGACCACATCTCACTCTTTGTGCTCCACTAATTAAGAAAACTATACCCACTACTTAATTAAAAGTAATACACGTTATTAAACACCATCACAATTGACTTGTCTTCGGTGATGGCCACATCATCTTCTTCCTCACTCTGTATCCCATTATTTAGCTACTGGAAATTTTCTCCACGTGTGATGTATCTGGATCTATCAACCCATAAGTGGATCGATCGATCTATATTGGACCTTAGAAGTCAAGAGAAATCAATACATGACATTTTTTTTTACCTTGATCGATTTTAGAAGATCTGAGAGCAAAATCACCATCTTGTTCCGCCATACGTTTCTTGGCATCAACCACAACGATTTCATCTTCCAAAACTGATAGCGAATCATGGGATATGATTGTACCGAATCATATCCCAAATTATCTTCACTAGTCATATCCCAATCATATCCCAAAAATGTTTAGTGATTGAAGTATTTACCAAATAATTTGTTTCTTTAGTTTTGTAGTGTCGATTGTACACAATTGTATGTATTTATGAGTACAAATATGCTCTATGTATATAAATATTGTTATTGTGTTCATTTATAAGTATTGTACGTAGATGAAATTACAACGGTCAAAATTTGTAAATATGAATAATTGGAGTACGTTGGCTTATCTTTAATAAAAGATGAAACAAATACGTTTCGAGCAGTAAACAGAAAATATATTGCTCGGAGCGAGCTGAGTTGATCAAGAAACATATTTGACAAGAAAATGAGAGTAAAACGAGCTTAGTATTTTGTCTTCAAAAATGTTTACACTAGAACAAGAACAAAGAAATGTTAAGTGTTTAAGTGTGTAGTGCTAGTTGCGAGAAGAATAAGTTGTTGTGCTCTTTGCTCTCTTCCTTGTTTTATACTTCGAGTTTGTGTTTTACGTTGTCATTTACTCCGCTTGATTCGCCATAAATGGTCTTTGATTCGGAGGTTACGGCCGTAACGTTCAGGCACCTTAGATCACCGGTTTGAATGAGTCTTTGGTCTCGGTAGAGTTGACTGAAGGATTGAAATTTATTCTCCTTTGACCGTAAACTCACCCCGGTGGGTCTTTTAGTCCGGCTCGTCACCTCGTCTATGTCTTTGACTTCTATGGCCCTTTTACCGTTATTTATTAGGCTTGTTTTACTATACCGAGATTTCCACCCCCACAGTGAGCCCCCCAATTTCTTTAAGTGGTACTTGGATCGTTTGAAAGAGTTTCGAAGAGTCATCTACTATCGAGTTGAAATCCCGGCGAGCAAGCTTCATTTCCTTTTTCTTCCTTTGTAATCGCTTGATTCCCTGATTTTCGATCCGACTTCTGGATTTCTCCATTGATTTCTCCTTTTTCCTTTTTCTCATCTGGCCTCTTTACCTATAAACTCCTCCTTCTCTTCTGGGTTTCTCACTATTCCGGACTCCTTTCCTTTGGTAAGTGTTCCTCCTGCGATTCTTCCTCTTTGTTCCTCTTTGTACGATGCTCTTTTTTTGCTTGTATCTTTTTCTTTCTTCGTAGCCATGGACTTCTTCGTTGACTATCGCAAACTTCTCCCTGGTCTGCTTACCAATCCTGACCATAAGATGGTCGATGTCGCCGATGACGACCAAAGTGGCAACGCTGAGGCTGATGGTAGCGTTGCTACCTCTGAGGGATGCATTGTGACGTTCATTCCGCCCTCAGACCCTGTTGGGATTGACAATGTCCCTCCAACAGAGTTAACTCCAGGATTCGGCGATGCCTTGTCGTCCGATCCAAATTATGTTGTAGTCCTTTTTTTGGGACTAAAAATGACATTGACGTTCGTTTGTCTAAGCAGGTTTGCTCCGAAGACATCCCTAAAAAGTATTGATCTGTGCAAGATTAGCCTCAATCCATCTTCGGGGTTACCAATTACCCCAAGAATTCTCCCGATGCGACATCAAAGGTACATTTTGCCGGGTTGAGTTTCCCGAAGTGGTTTAAGACTTCAAAATATTCATTTAAGTGTTGAATGTGGGAATTGGCTTCAACGGATTTAACCATCATATCAGGCGATATACCAATGATGTAGACTTCCATCATCGTTTTGCCAATCTATCATGCGAACATCTGGTTAACCAATCATTGGTATATCGCCCCAATATTTTTTAATCCAAATGGTATTACCTTGTAACAGTAAATCCCTCTATCGGTTATGAAGGAAGTTTTTTTTTTATCTTCAGGGTTCATTAGAATCTGATTTTACCCTGAGAACACATCCATAAAGGACAACAATTCGTGCCCGGCAGTCTCTTCCACTAGTCGATCTATGTGCGGTAATGGAAAGCTGTCTTTAGGACAATACTTGTTCAAGCTGTGAAATCAACACATACACTCCACTTTCTATTTTTCTTTTTAACCACTACTGGATTTTCCAACCATTATGGGTATTTGACCTCACAGATTGACACGTTATTCACCAGTCTCTCGACTTCGTCGTTTACTGCCGTTGACCTTTATGGTCCCAATTTTTTCCTTTTTTTTTAACAGGTTTAAAGGACTCATCGTTTAGTTCGTGTGAGATTACATCGAGGGTAATCCTAGGCATATCCTGAGCCGACCAAGCAAAAGTCGTCTTGTTCTCCCTAAGGAGTTTTATTAGATCTCCTTGTATGGGTTCTCCAACATTGCTCCAATGTTGACGCATTTTTCTGGCTCAGATTCGTCTATAACAATCGGATCCACCTCGTCCCGAAATAGCAAACTTGTTAGAGTGAAAGTCTCAGGTTCCGAACTGACCATACTTACTAACTTTGATCTGGCTTGTAGCTTGTGACAAGCCATATAGCAAGACCTTGCGGTTCTTTGACTACCACCAAGTGTTATTATTCCATCCGAAATTTGAATTTTTAACACACTGGTGATAAGTCGAAGGCACCGCCTTCATGGAATTGATCTATGGGGTACCAAGGATAGAGTTGTAAACTAAGGGGCCTTCCATGACTATGAAGTTCTCCCCTAATATGATTGGGCAATTCCATCGCTCTGACTGTGGTGACTGTTTTACCAGTGAACCCAACGAGTCTTTCGGGTTAATGGTGCGCATCGAATATTCCCATTTGCCTCAAAGTCTCAGAAAATATTACATTTACCGAACTCTCGGTATGAACCAGGATCCTTGTGACGCCGTATCGCCAATTTATAGTGTTATCACCAGAGTATCATCTTGCGGCTTATTCAGCATTCGCCAAATGACTTTTTGTGAGAGTTGTTTGGATTGTTTAGTCAAAGAATTGACTTTTCTCACGATAATATCGTTGGATAAAATTGACCGCTCTTGTGAGTGAGGCTTCATCAATTGTCTCGCTCCGCTGCGGTGACGGCATCAAATCAGCGAATTCGCCAGCTATATACTTTTCTAAGAGGATTGCCTTTAACTTCTAGCAATCCTTAGTGTCGTGCCCCCTTACTTCATGGGCCTGACAATAAGCTTTTCATCGTGGCTTGCTCTTCTTACCCATTTTTTGGAGACTGATGGAGCCTCCTTTGAATGGTAAAAAGTTTGTTAAGTCATCTTGAGTCTTCTGAGTTGGAGTTAGACTTGCGTATCCCCCTCTTTCTAGCGCCAAACAGTTGTAACTGATTTTACAACGGTCAAAATTTGTAAATAAGAATAATTGGAAGACTTTGGCTTATCTTTAATAAAAGAAGAAACGGATGGCTTTCGAGCAATAAACAAAAAGTATATTGTTCGGAGCGAGCTGAATGGATCAAGAAGCGGTTTTGACAAGAAAATGAGAGTAAAATGAGCTTAGTATTTCGTCCTTGACAGTGTTTACACAAGAACAAGAACAAAGAAAAGTTAAGTGTTTAAGTGTATAGTGCTAGTTGCGAGAAGAAGAAGTTGTTGTGCTTTTTGCTCTCGTCCTTGCTTTATACTTTGAGTATGTGTTTTACGTTGTCATTTACTACGCTTGATTCGCCATAAATGTTTTTTGATTCAGAGGTTACGGCTGTTATATTCAGGCGCCTTAAATCACCGGTTTGAATGAGTCTTTAGTCTCGGCGGGGTTGACATCCATATAAAACGTAATAGGATACTCAAATCGTACCATAGGAAATTGTGGCGACGAAAGAGAATTAATGACAGAGACAGTTTTTGATAGTTTCTATGCAAAACCAGATGGTGACTACGACAACGGCGACACGAACCCTATAAAACCGATGAACCCAACAAAATCAACAACCCGACGAAATTGGACAACCCCATGAAACTGACGAACCGATGAAGCCGACGAACTGATAAAACAAACGACCCTGATAAAAACAGACACAACTTGAATGAACTCTAGTGTTACACATGCCTGGCGTTAAACTCTTGTGTCACACAACTCGTGTTACACATGCCTGGCATTGAACTCTTGTGCCACATGCCTTGTGTCTGTTTTTTCACACCGCAAGGACCGACGACTTGAACCCCATTACGATAAGTGTTTGAAGATTTTTGAATCAAGAGAAGCATAAGGTGTTGCGGAGAAGATGAAGAACATGGTATCGATGTAACATTGTCTTGGGAATGAAAATCTTGCCTTCAAAAGACGCAGCCGGATCGACCATAGCCGACCAGAATAAGTTTGAAGCATTCCTGGAGCACGACTTGTTCTTCATCTTCGAGAGACTCGAGCAATCCCATGATTTCCAAAGGAGTCAGAAGCTTTTCTTTCTAGATAGCATATTCACCGGAACCGTTTGAATCTCTCAACTTCGACTTTTCCTCAAGATATCCCCTTCAGATTGCGATTCGATCTTCCAGCTTTTAGTGGAACCTCACAAGCCTAAAGGACGCCGTAACAAAGAAGAAAGCACGGGCTTTTATAGTAGATAAAGCGTCAGAAATTACGTGGCAAGAGAATCTTATGTTCTCGCCTACAAAGGGAAGGAAGTACATAACTTGTTGGAGTAAACAAGTGTTCACGTGCGTTTTTACTTCGTTGCTTTATCCGTGTTGACGTGGCAACTTTTCAGTGGTCCTCCTGATCCTTTATCGGAAAAAGTATTAAAAATGATAAAAGGAGTAGACGAACCGGTCCGAATCTAAGTTCTCTTCTTGCAAAAGTTGTATAGCCACGTCAGTATTAGCCCGCGGAAAACAGACTTATAAATTGCAAAAGTTGTATAGCCAAGTTTTTGTCCCTTGTATTTATTAACTAAACCAAGGTACGAAAGTCATCCATCCAATTAGATACAGCCACGTCAGTATTAGCCCGCGGAAAACAGACTATGTGAGTCACACGTGATGTTTTTTATTACTTCTTTCTCATTTCCTCAAACGCGGATTTGCTGCGTTTGCCGTACATAAACGACCGAGTCGCTCTTTTTGGGCTTCTCTTTTTTATTTGTTTTTTTCTTGGAGGGTTTCTCTCTTTGCTGTCTTTGATACCTTTTCAATATTCTCTTACGTTTCCTATGCCTTATTTAGAAGACTTACGCCTCTAAATACACATATCTCATCTATATATATAAAATACAACAAAAGATCGCCTCCTTCACACATTTTATCAACACCTAAAAGAAAACAAAAACAGGAGAAAACCCCAAATAAAGAGAAAAACACAGAAGAAGAGGAATAAATTTTAAAATCAATGGCGAAGAAAGTGAGGAAGCTTCACGTGACGGTGAAGCCGGTGAGGCTTGATGGTTTACAGGCTATTCCCGGTGACGAAACGACGGTAAAAAACTTTTTCGCGATGGTGGAGTTGAAATGGAAAGGACCGGTCTCCGGTTTCGGATTAGGGCTCGTCCCTTTCTACCGGTCGAACCGACCGGTTAACCATACGAGCAATAAACCGATTACTTTGGGCGTAAGCCACGTGGAATGGGAGGAGGAGTTTGAACGAGATTGTTGCATTGTTGGCCCATGGAACCTTTCCTTCAATGTGTTCTACGTGAGTTTTCTTAATTATCTTTTTTTGGATAATTAATTTAATGTTTAAATTTAATTAGTTGAATTCATCTATTCTTGCTATTAGGGAGAGACTATAGACGTGAAAAGCAAAAAGGCTGTGATCGGAAAAGCGTCGTTGGATTTGGCGGAGTTAGCGTCGAAGCTTGAATCAACGGTGGAGAGAAAGCTTCCGATTAGGTCAAAGGGTTTACTTTCGAAGGAAGCAACTCTTGTGGTAAGCTGGTCAATTAAAACTTTAATCACATTTTTTAATTAATCAAGTCATTTCGAATTTGAATTATTCTTCTTCTAATTGGATATTATATTAATCTCGGAAACATCATGGATACATTTAAAGACTTTCTTTTCTATTCAATGGAAAAAGTAAATTAATTAACTAATCCTAATCCTTAATTAATTAAGACACGCGGTTGTTTATTTAAATCAGGTCAACGTGACTTTTTCCGAGGTAAGAAACGAACCAGAAGACTTTACACCACTCGGTCCGATCTCGGTTGACTCAGCGATTCCGACGAGGATGGCGAGTCGTCGCGACGGCAGCGATTTTAATATGTCTTCGTCTCCGGCAACCGCGTCAAGTTCCAGCGGACGCAGCCCGGTTGTGGAAACCGGGTCGAATTCAAGCCCGGAGAACCAGTCTGAACCGGGGCTTAAAGCCGGGTTTAATTGGTGGAAGAGACGACGGTTAAGCTTTTCTATGACATGGAGAAGAGAACCGGTATGAATTTCGGTTTACCACGAATTTTCAAAACCCGGTTCGATTTTGAACCTTAACCGAAACCGGTTTATTTTGCAGAGAGAGGATGAAGCTACAACGAAGATATCATCAAAACAGTCGGAGACGGAAGCAGGAAAGCCGGCGACGGATACGGATTCATCGATCGAGACGAACAAATGGGTGGTGAAGGATTTATTGAGCCGCGACGGAAAATCGAAGCTGAAATCGGAAGTTTACACGGCGTCGATTGATCAGAGAAGCGAACAAGCCGGCGGAGAAGCAGCTTGCGCGGCGGTGGCGGTTGTGGTGGCTCATTGGTTCCAAGCGAATCCTCGGCTAATCAATCCTTCAGGAACCGAATTCGATTCGCTAATCACACAAGGCTCTTCCTTATGGCAATTCCTCTGCGACAAAGAATCGTATCTGAGATTGTTCCCGAACAAACATTTCGACCTAGAGACGATCGTCTCCGCCGAATTACGGCCGATCAGGGTTTGCACTTATAAATCGTTCACTGGGTTTTTCAGCCCGGAGAGATTTGCTTCGTTGGAAGGTTTAATGTCGTTTGATCAGATCTGGGACGAAGTGGAGAAAGAAGTAGAGATAGCTTCAGGAGAATCTAGGGTTTATATCGTTAGCTGGAACGATCATTTCTTCGTGGTGAAGGCAGGTTTAGATGGGTATTGTGTAATCGATTCGTTAGGGGAAAGATTGTTCGAAGGTTGCAAGCAAGCATACATTCTTAAGTTTGATGATTCAAGTTTGATGTATGAGAAAGAGGAATCGTCGGAGGAGAAACTGGTTTGTGAAGGTAAAGAGTGTTGCAGAGAGTATATAAAGAGGTTTCTTGCGGCGATTCCGGTGACGGAGTTGGCGGCGAAGGAGGAGAAAGGGAATGTAGTAGTGGATGTGTCTCTTCTTCATGAGAAACTTCAGATTGATTTGCATCATATTATGTTGACTGCTGATTAGAGATTTGCTTCTTCTTTTTTTCTGACTATTTTGGTTAGTGTAGATGTGTTAGGATGGTGAGATTAGAGAGAGTATTTTGTGCATATTGTTAGTTATAATCTTCATTTTGAGACAATGTGCTGGGAAAAACAATAATAACAATTACAAATGAGTGATTGGACAAGGTGTTTTGTATAAGTTGTTGGAACTGATTTCTAGCGATTGTAAAGACAATTACAACAATCCCCATACCCAAGGTGGTGCATCTTAAATGAGTGGATTCACATGGACCAATATTGGCACATAACGGAACACCAATTGCGTTTATGAGCTGCTCTTTGGGGATCACAAAGCAAAATTGGCCAACCTATGCGAGTGAGATGTTCGCAATTGTGATAACAATCAGATCATGAAGACCTTCTCTCATAGGACGTCGCTTTAACCAACAGAGCTATCGTTCTCTTGGAACAACAAATAATCATTCAAGAGCTAGTAACATAAGGGGGTGGGCAAGCTTGTTAGTTATGATTATGATATCACTTATAAACAAGGCACATCAAATGCAATAGCAAACACACTGTCACAAAGGCCAAATTGACCAACACTGAATGCAATTTTTGTCGAGCAGACTGACTTGGGGGACGAATTAATAAGAAAAAGTTGTTAAATCAGATACGTACCTGCTCAAAGTTGGAAAGCTAGTTGACAATCCCCAGACAATCTTATGCGTGGAAAATTGGGCTGATCTACTTCAAGAATTTTGTTATAATTCCTTCTATGCACTTATTTTTACATTTGGAAATTGATATATCATGGTTTTTACCCCTTTTAAGGCATGATATAAGTCCGTTTTATAGAGTCTTTTTATTATTTTGTAGTGTTTTAGAGTCTTTTACAGGTTTTAGAACGTTTGGAGCATAATTAGAGATATTGGAGCTTTCTGGAGCATTTTGGAGCAAAACAAAGATCATGTAGCTGAGAAGTCGATTTGAAGCCTCAGTATCGATCGATACTACCCTAGTATCGATCGATACTCACTGTAGCAAGACACATGTCGCGACTTTTATGAAGAGTTGAAGAATTGCAAAATTGCCCAGAAGACTTTATTATTTACAATTTAGCCCAAAACGTGTTTGAGCACTATAATTAGGTTTTTGAGCCACTTTTGTTGGCTACGCTTTATTGGAGACTTGATTAAGCTTTATTTTACTTTTGTTCTGATTGAGAGAGATTGTTTTAGGGTTTTTGGAGAGACAACTCTGAACTCCTGTTTCTTATTGATTTCTTTGATGATCTATTCAATCATGTTGTTTTCAATCTCCATGTCTGAGTAAATCTACTGTTAGGTTCAAGGTTCTCATAAGGGTTTTCTCTGAATGTTAGGTTAATTAGTTAATTAGGATTTACCATCTGAATAAGTTCTTCACCATAGGTTGTTCTCATAGCTAATTCTAGGTTGACGAATCTAGAACTTAGATCTTAGGATAATTGATTAGGCACGAGAGTACGATTAATTACCTGACAGAACCTAGGGTGAGCAAAATAACTATTCGCAAAGAGATTTGGTTTAGTTGTTTTGTGAACAAATCAAACTTGAAATAAAAGCTAGTTTAGACTTTAGGATTCGCAAAGAGATTTGGAATTCTAGGATTTAGACTTAGATAGTTTTCGCAACGAGAGTTGGTTAGCTATACTTTAGTGATTTGAGTTCAAGAACCGCACTAAATTTGAATCATGTTAGTTAGTTTATCTACATTCATTGAATTCCTGAGAAATACTCTGAGCCTATCTCCTTTCCAATTGATTCACAACTTGTTTAATTTACGCACTCGCATTTAATTTCATTCTTTGGTTTACCTTAATTCGGATCTATATAATCTATTGCGTGAATTCTGGAGTTCTTGTGTTCGACCCCTACATATACTACAACAACTGCTTTAGTACTTTTAGGGTATTAATTTGAGCATATCAAAGTTGGCGCCGTTGCCGGGGACTCAATTTCGCCATTAGATTTTAGCTAAGAATTTCGACTAAGCTCGTCGGTATCGATCGACACTACCCAGTGTCGGTCGATACTCGTCGAATTTTTTTTATTTTTGTTACTTACGTTCTTGATCTTTTGTGTTTCAGGTTGCATGCCTAATCGAGAAACCAGGAGAAACAAGAACAGTCAGCTAGTTGATCTGTCAAACGAGCAGCTAGCACTTTTGGAACGCACAAACAGGAAAGCAAAGACGCCAGCAGAGATGAACAATCCAATAATTTTGGTTCGTGATGATGCTGGAGCTTTGAGAGACCAAGAGGGTCAATTGTGCAATGAGAGGGGGCAACGACTTGATGGAGATGGAAACATCATTGTCCCTCCAGCTGTTGTGAATGTTGAGAATAATGTGGTTGATCGTGGTAGGACAATTGGAGAGTACAATAGGCATGATCAGTTCTATGCCAATCGATCAGCGATTCGCCCACCTGCTTTCCAGAGGAATGACTTTGAGCTGAAACTTGCATACTTCACTCTTGTGGGTCAGCACCTTTTTCATGGTTTTCCTCATGAGCACCCCATGGATCATATTGAGAGGTTTGACGATTTGGTCACTAGCATCAAGTGCAATGGAGTGTCCAATGATTACCTCCTCTGTAAGCTTTTCCCATATTCTCTTGGTGGGGATGCAGCTTACTGGCTGAAGCAGTTACCTCTTGGATCGCTGACTACTTGGGAGGAGACTAAGAACGTGTTCCTGAACAACTTTTATGATGATGCGAGATCCGAAGAGCTCAGGAACAAGATCTCCCAGTTTTCTCAGGGAACGACTGAAGCGTTTAAGGCTGCTTGGATCAGATTCAGGTCATATCAGAGAGATTTTCCACATCACGGGTTCACTAAGGTTCAGTTGCTGGGTATCTTCTTCAGAGGGATTGATTGGAGGTATCAGATGGCCTTAGATGCTGCGAGTAATGGGAATTTCAACACCAGGTATCCTGACGATGCTTATGTGCTTATTGAGAACTTGGCGTCTAGCAATAGCACCAAGAATGCAGACTTTGAGCGGAAGAAGCAGGCTAGGAATTTAGATGGATCGCAGATTTCTGAGGTTCAAGCCAAGCTGGATTCAGTGCACAATCTTCTGATGGGTAAGACGAAAGCTGTTCACTTTGCTGATGAGGATGAAGTGAAAGGTGTTAACTACATTGGTGGCGCTGGATTTCAAAGTCAAAGATATCAATACCCACCTCACCCACCCAAAACTCCAGAGAGCAAGGTTGAGTCTATGTTCGAGCAGCTTCTTCAAGGGCAGGATAAGATGACAGTGAGCTTTAATGGGAAGATGGATGCTCTGTACACATATATGAATGGAAAAGTCGAGGCTCTTAGTACTAGCCACATGATGCTGGAAACTCAGGTAGCTCAGGTTTCAGCAGCTGTCAAGGGAAAGATGGTTCATGCACAGAATGAACAAGTCAATGCGATCACATTAAGAAGTGATGAAGAGGTCGATCCATGAGTGAAAATTGGCCTAACTGCAAAGAATCTCGTCGATGACGACGAAAAGGATCCCGAAATCGCCCAAGTATCGATCGATACCACCCAGCATCGGTCGATACCCGTCCAAGGATCTGCCAAAGACGTTTCGACACAACAAGTCTCGAACGACACCACTCAGTGTCGATCGACACCAGTGCATATACTTTCACGGGACATCTCAGAACCCCAGTGTCGGCCGACACAACACCTGTATCGATCGACACCACATCTGAAGAGACGACAGAGAACCCTTGTATCGATCGACACCAACCTAGTATCGATCGACACCCCTCGCAGACTGAGCCAGAAATTGTCGAGGAAAGGGTTTACAAGCCTAAGGTGCCATATCCTATACCACCTAGACATCTCATGAACCCTATTTCTGCGGAGAAGTTGCTCGCTTTTGAGAAGATGGTCAGGAGGATCCCCCACACTATATCTTTTGAGGAAGCTTTTGAGAACCGTCTTATAGCGTGTTACTTCCAAAATTGCAGAGAAACTGAGGAAGAGATCAAGGCACTCTTCATCAAGGCAAGAAGCACACCACCACCATTGAAGCAGCTGACTAAGAGGGAAGACCTGATATATCATGGTTTTTGCCCCTTTTAAGCCATGATATAGGTCCGTTTTATAGAGTCTTTCTACTATTTTGTAGTGTTTTAGAGTCTTTTACAGGTTTTAGCACGTTTGGAGCATAATTGGAGATATTGGAGCTTTTTGGAGCATTTTGGAGCAAAACAGAATCTCGTGTAGCTGAGTACCCGATTCAGAGTCTGAGTATCGATCGACACTGCCGAGTATCGATCGATACTCACTGCAGCAGAGCACGAAACGCGACTTTAATGAAGAGTTGAAGAATTGCAAAATTGCCCATAAGTCTTTATTATTTACAATTTAGCCCAAAACGTGTTTTATGAGTTTTAAGTTAGGTTTTTAGCCACTTTGGCAAGAACATTGAGTTGACACTTGATTTTGATTCTGAGTTTAGAGAGAGAGAGCTTTCTGAGGGAGACAAGTCTGAGACTCTGTTCGTCCGAGAGAAGATTTCGAACCCTCTTGTTACTCTCCTTTTTATTATTTATCTGAGTATTATTTCAGTCATGTTTATTGTTTCAATTGTCATGTCTGAGTAGTTCTCTTGTTAGGTTCAGGGTTCTCATAAGGGTTTTCTCTGAATGTTAGGTTAATTGAATGATTAGGATTCACCATCTGAATTAGTTCTTCGCCTTAGGTTGCTCTCAAAGCTAATTCTAGACTGATCACCTGGAACTTAGATCTTAGGATAATTGGTTAGGCACGAGAGTGCGATTGATTACCTGATAGAACCTAGAGTGAGCAAAATAACTATTCGCAAAGAGATTTGGTTTAGTTGTTTTGTGAACAGATCAAACCTGAACTAAAAGCTGGTTTAAAACTTTAGGATTTGCAAAGAGATTTGGAATTCTAGGATTTAGGCTTAGATAGTTTTCGCAACGAGAGTTGGTTAGCTATACTTTAGTGATTTGAGTTCAAGAACCGCGCTAAATCTGAATCATGTTAGTTAGTTTACTTACATTCATTGAATTCCCTGAGAAATACCCTGAGCCTATCTTCCCTCCCATCGATTACAACTTGTTTAATTTACGCATCTGCTTTTAATCACATCTTCTTGGTTTAGCTTAATTCTGATCTACATAATCTATTGCGTGATTTCTGGAGTTCTTGTGTTCGACCCCTAACTATACTGCAACACTGCTTTAGTACTTTTTAGGGTATTAATTTGAGCATATCAAATTTGGCGCCGTTGCCGGGGACTCAATTTCGCCATTAGATTTTAGTGAAGAATTTCGTCTAAATCGTCGAGTATCGATCGATACCCCTTGGTATCGCTCGACACCCGACACATTTTTTTTTTAGTCACTTACGTTCTTGATCTTTTGTGTTTCAGGTGTATGCCTACTCGAGGAACCAGAAGAAACAAGAACACTCAGCTAGTTGATTTGTCAAACGAGCAGCTAGCACAGTTGGAACGCACACTAAGAAGAGCAAAGAAGCCAGTCGAGATGAACAACAATCCAATGGTTTTGATTCGGGACGAGACTGGTGCTTTCACAGACCGAGAGGGTCATTTATGCAATGAGGCTGGACAGCGACTGGATGGAGAGGGAAACATCATAATCCCTCCACCAGCTGTCGATGAGGTTGCCGCGCGAGCTGCGCGCAACAACGATGTGAACGATGGGAATGCTGTGGTTAATCGTGCTAGGACAATTGGTGAATGCAACAGACCTGACCAGTTCTACGCAAATCGATCAGCGATTCGTATTCCCACCTTTCAGAGGAATGACTTTGAGCTGAAGCCCGCGTACTACACTCTTGTGGGTCAGCACACTTTCCATGGTCTTCCTCATGAACATCCCATGGACCATATTGAGAAGTTCGAGGATTTGGTTTCTAGCATCAAATGCAATGGAGTGTCCTACGACTACTTGTTCTGTAAGCTTTTCCCATACTCTCTAGGTGGGGATGCTTCTTATTGGCTCAAGCAATTACCAGCTGGGTCATTGACTACGTGGGATGAGACCAAGACTGCTTTCCTGAATAACTTTTATGACGATGCGAGATCAGAGGAGTTTAGGAACAAGATTTCCCAGTTTTCTCAGGGAACGACAGAGGCTTTCAAGGCTGCTTGGGGAAGATTTCGATCGTATCAGAGGGATTGTCCACATCATGGGTACACTATGGTTCAGTTGCTGAGTTTCTTTTTCAGAGGAATTGATTGGCGATACCAGATGGCGTTGGACTCTGCGAGCAATGGTAATTTCTTTACCAAATTTCCTGATGATGCTTACCAGCTGATTGAGAACTTTGCGTCTAGCAATAGCACAAAGAGTGCTGACATGGAGCGTAAGAAGCTAGCTGGTGGTATAGAGGGTTCTCAGATTGCTGAAGTGCATGCGAAGCTGGATTCGGTGCATAATTTGTTGATGAGCAAGCAGCAGAAGGCTGTTCACTTTGCTGATGATGTCGAGGTTTTCCATGAGGATGAGGTAGAGGATGTTAACTACATTGGTGGTTCTGGTTTTCAAGGTCAGAGGAATCAATACAACAACCGAAACTTCAACAACAACTTTCAGCAAGGAGGATTCAAGTCTGAGGGTAATCAAGGTGGTTCTGGGTCGAATCAGTTTGGCCAAAAATCTTTCCAGGGTAGTGGTTACACAAGGAACTATGGGAATTCATCCTATCAATCTCCACCGCCCAAGACTCAGGAGAGTAAGATCGAGGCTATGCTTGAACAGCTGGTTCAAGGGCAGGATAAGATGACAGTGAGCTTCAATGGGAAGTTGGATGATCTTTACACAACCTTGAATGGAAGGATCGAAGCGCTTAGCATGAGTCAAAAGAAGTTGGAAGTTCAGGTTGCTCAAACTTCAGAAGCTGTGAAAAGGCAAGAGGGTGTTCTTCCAGGTAGAGGAGAAAACCCAAGGAGGGAGCACATGAATGCCATCACTCTGAGGAGTGGAAAAGAGGTGAATACAGGAGTGAAAGCTGCATTACCTGCAGAGATTTTCGTCGATCTCGACGATGAAGATTCTGAAATCCCCAGGGTATCGATCGACACACCTCAGTGTCGATTGACACCAGTCAAAATCTTGCAACGTGACAACTCAAAAACTCCAGTGTCGATCGACACTCCTCCAGCATCGGTCGATACTGAGCCTACTGTCGAGAAGACACCTGAAATTCCGAATGTTACACCTAAGGTAGTCCCAGAGCGAGTCTATATACCGAGGATACATTATCCTAGAGCTGTTGGGAAGACTAAGAAGGAGGTGGAAGACTTTAGATGCAAGCAGATATTGGACAAGCTGATTGTCGAACTTCCTTTCCTCGACACTATTAAGACTTCTCCAGCTTTCAGGAGATATGTCAAGAAGATGGTGTCTAGCAACTTGAACCTTGAAGAAGGGTGTGTGATGCTTACTCAGGAGTGCAGTGCAATCTTAACCAACATAATCCCAAAGAAACTTCCAGATCCAGGGAGCTTTGTGTTGGATTGTTCTATATTCACCGAACGGTTTGAGCGTTCTCTATGCGACATTGGCTCGAGTGTCAACCTTATGCCTTACTCAGTTGCCAAGAGGATGGGTATGACATATTTCACATCCACCAGAATATCGTTGATACTTGCTGATCGCTCAGTGCGACTTCCAGAGGGGCTACTCGAAGATGTCCCTATTAAGATCGGGAATTGCTTAATCCAAACTGATTTCATTGTCCTAGAATATGATGCTGAGCCCAAAGATCCGCTTATCTTGGGTAGACCATTCCTTGCCACAGCTGGCGCATTGATTGACTGCAGGAATGGGAAGATAACTCTTAACATAGGTGATTTGGTCATGACCTTTAACATGGAGACGATGATGAAGAAACCAACCATCGATGGGTAGACTTTCTTCGTCGATACTTTCTTGCTGAAGAGTACTTCTTGGGGATGCCTTGAGTGAAGACGCTGCTAGTTACTCGAAGATACTCGACACTGCACCATCAGTATCGATCGATACCCCCTTGGTATCGGTCGATACCCTACGTCAGTACAAGGAGTTGGGCGAATGTTCTAAGCAAGCTGCTAAGCTTGGAGATTGGAGCGAGGAGAAAGCTCCTAAGTTGGAACTCAAGCCACGTCCAGCCAACCTGAGGTATGTATTTCTTGGCCCTAATTCCACATACCTTGTGATTATTAATGCTTCTTTGAACAACGCAGAGGTTGCCTTACTGCTGTGCAAGCTGCGCATGTATCGCAAAGCTCTTGGCTATTCCCTTGATGACATTTCAGGTATATCACCGGATCTATGCATGCATAGGATTCATCTTGAGGACGAGTCAAAGGCTACCATTGAGCATCAGAGGATGCTAAATCCGAATGTGAAAGAAGTGGTTAAGAAGGAGGTTATGAAGCTCTTGGATGCATGGGTTATCTATGCCATCTCAGATAGTTCTTGGGTTAGTCCAGTGCATGTTGTTCCTAAGAAAGGAGGGATAACTGTGGTGAAGAATGAGAAGGATGAGTTGATTCCTACGAGGACTATCACTGGGCATCGAATGTGTATTGACTACAGGAAGTTGAATGCGGCTACAAGGAAAGATCACTTCCCATTGCCTTTCATTGATCAGATGTTAGAGAGGTTGGCTAGTCATCCCTATTACTGTTTTCTTGACGGGTATTCAGGTTTCTTCCAGATTCCTATTCATCCAGATGATCAGGGGAAGACCATTTTTACATGTCCTTATGGCACATTCGCATACAGGAGAATGCCATTTGGATTGTGTAACGCTCCAGCTACTTTTCAGAGATGCATGATGTCTATCTTCACAGACATGATTGAGGACTTTATGGAGGTGTTCATGGATGATTTTTCAGTATATGGATCATCGTTCAAGGATTGTTTGGCTAATTTGTGCAAGGTGCTGCAGCGGTGTGAAGAGAAACACTTGGTCCTTAATTGGGAAAAGTGTCATTTTATGGTTCAGGACGGCATCGTTCTTGGGCACAAGGTTTTTGAAGCTGGGATCGAGGTTGATAAGGCTAAGATTCAGGTTATGACAGGTTTACCACCACCGAGTTCTGTGAAGGACATTAGAAGTTTTCTGGGTCATGCTGGGTTTTACAGGAGATTTATCAAGGATTTCTCCAAGATAACACGCCCACTCACCGCCCTATTATGCAAGGAGACTCACTTTGATTTCACACCGGAGTGTCTTGCAGCTTTTGAGGAGATTAAGAAGGCATTGGTAAGTGCTCCTATTGTGCAACCTCCTGATTGGACTTTACCTTTCGAGATTATGTGCGATGCCAGCGATTTTGCTGTGGGTTCTGTTCTGGGTCAGCGGAAGGAGAAGAAACTTCATGTTATCGACTATGCCAGCAGAACGTTGGATAATGCTCAGAGAAATTACAGCACGACAGAGAAGGAATTACTTGCGGTCGTCTTCTCCTTCGACAAATTTCGGCCTTACTTGATTGGGAGCAAAGTGATTGTTCATACAGATCATGCTGCTCTCAAGTATTTGATGCAGAACAAGGATCTCAAGCCTCGTCTTTGTCGTTGGGTTCTTTTGCTCCAAGGGTTTGATATTGAGATAAAGGACAAGAGAGGAGTGGAGAATGGGGTCGCTGATCATCTTTCGAGGTTAAAGCTCCATATATACGTGCCTATTGATGATCAACTACATGAGGAGTTGATTTACTACATTGAAACTGGTTTCCAAAGTGGATTCACCGAAAATCAGCAATTCCCACGAATAGCTGGTTTCGGTATCGATCGACACTCACCTGGTGTCGGTCGATACCCGTCGGCTGCTGCACCTGTTTTGACCGTGGAACACCTTGGTGCTTCTGAGGAGTACCTTGTTGCTGAAATGGATTCTGATCTACCATGGTATGCTCATATTGCCAACTTCCTCGCTGCAGGTACAGAGCCCACGCACCTCAAGAAATATGCCAAGAAGAAATTTCTGCGAGACATAAGGCGATACTTTTGGGATGAGCCTTACCTGTATAAGCATTGCTCTGATGGTATCTACCGGCGATGCATTGCTGAATCAGAGGTACCTGCGGTTTTGTTTCATTGCCATGGCTCTGAGTATGCTGGACACTTCGCTACTTTCAAGACAGTGTCCAAGGCTCTTCAAGCAGGCTTCTGGTGGCCTACTATGTTTAAGGATGCTCATATCTTCATCTCGCAGTGTGATGTGTGTCAGAGGAGAGGGAAGATCAGTAAGAGACACGAGATGCCACAGAATTTCATCATAGAGGTTGAGATCTTTGATTGCTGGGGTATCGATTTTATGGGCCCTTTTCCTCCGTCATACAAGAACCAGTACATTCTAGTTGTAGTGGATTATGTCTCTAAGTGGGTGGAGGCAATTGCTAGCCCAACCAACGACTCTGCGGTGGTTCTTAAGCTGTTTAAGACTATCATCTTTCCACGATTTGGAGTGCCACGTATTGTTATAAGTGATGGTGGCAGTCACTTTATCAACAGGGTTTTCGAGAGGTTACTGAAGAAGCACGGTGTGAATCATCGTGTGGCTACTCCATATCACCCCCAGACCAGTGGGCAAGTCGAGGTCTCCAACAGGCAAATCAAGGAGATTCTGGAGAAGATAGTGGGAACTTCTAGGAAGGATTGGTCTACAAAGCTAGACGATGCGCTGTGGGCTTACATGACTGCTTATAAGACACCATTGGGCACTACACCGTTCCATTTGCTGTATGGGAAAGCCTGTCACCTTCCTGTGGAGATCGAGCATAAGGCAGCATGGGCTACTAAGCTGCTGAATTTTGACATCAAGCCTGCTGCTGAGAAGCGATTGATCCAGCTGAACGAGCTGGATGAGATTCGGCACCATGCCTATGAGAACTCAAGGCTGTACAAGGAGAGGACTAAGGCGTACCATGACAGGAAAATCCTTCACCGCATTTTTGAACCCAATGATCAGGTACTTCTGTATAACTCTCGTTTGCATTTGTTTCCTGGTAAATTGCGTTCTCGTTGGTCAGGTCCTTTCACTGTCAAGGAGGTTAGACCACATGGTGCACTTGTCCTGACTAACCCCTCTGGCGAGGAGTTCACTGTCAACGGACAAAGGGTGAAACACTACTTACGGAGGACTGAGATCCCCGATGGACACATGATGCCTCTGGATGATGCACCCGCTGCCTGAACGGCAGTACAGTCAAGCTAATGACGTTAAACGAGCGCTTGGTGGGAGGCAACCCACTGGTGAGTCTGTACATATCTTTCTTTTTCTTTTTACTTCTAGTTTTGTGTTTCGTTGTGTCACGTGAACCAGATTCGGACGGGACGTATCGATCGACACCACCTAGTGTCGATCGACACCCTCCATGCGCCTAAATGCACCGACTTGCTACGAGTATCGATCGACACTATCTAGTATCGGTCGATACCCACGGCCCAGGTAAGTTTCCTTATAAACCCTACGGGTTTTCCTTCTTCTCACAATACCTCTATCGACCGACACGAGCCTCTCTCTCACCAAATTTCACCAAATCTTCGTTTCTCAACGCTTTTGAGTGATTTTTGTGTCTATTCCGTGCGGTTTTTCGTGCTCAATTCCTTTCTCTCATTCATTCTAACGATCTGCTAGGTATGTAACACGAATTTCCAACTTTTGATTCCATGCACCAAGTTTAGATTTTCGACTTTTAGGTTCTTAGAACTCGTGTTGTTCGATGATTATCACTTGATTATTGTGTTCTAGGCCTAGTCGAACCCTGCCTTACGCTTCATTACCCTTGGTTTGCAAATTTTGAAATTGTTGGATTTGTGTTCTTCGTGTCTGCTCGATACTTGTCTGAGTATCGATCGATACCACCTGGTATCGGTCGATGCTCATCATCTGCCTTAGCCGATTTTGCTTTGTTTGTGAGAGATGTTGGATTTATGCCTTGTCTTGTGTTTGTTAATGATGCAGATGGGACCAAAGAAGAGGCCAAGAGCTGCTGAAGCCTCTAGCCCGAACCCATCTAGTGAGCATCCGATCGAGTACATTGTGGGCACAAATGTGAAGATCTTCGACGGTTTCACTTGGCAAGTAGGGGTTGTGAAAGCTTGCCTTCTCAACCACCGTTATTTGGTGAGGATCACTGGCGCAGAGGCGGATCTTGATCTTCCACACACTTCCTTACGCCACATTCCTCCACCTCCTCCACGTCGTTCTTCTTCACCAGCCGCCCCTAGCTCTGCGTGTAGAGCTCCTTGGCCCAAGATCAGTGAGAAGGCCAGGATCAGATTGAGAGATGATTACGAGGGCTCCGATAAGGAGATTACTGAGAGCAGGGCCTGCACCCACAGGCCGATTTCAGAGGAGTGGGATGACTATGACTCCATTTTCTACAACGCCTGGCAGGACGTTGATGTGCGCCCCACTCGCTTTGTGGATACGCACTCTATGAGGCGACTGGGCTTTGACAGAGAGCTTGATGGTTTGATCAGGAAGATTGGACTGGGGACGATGCCTACGCGGCAATATGACTTATACCCCGACTTAGTCCGCCAGTTCCTCGCGTCTGTCCGCGTTTACTACACTGGTGAGCCTCCAGTGACTGCCCAGCAGGGTGTGCTGACATTCTTGATTCGTGGTGTGCGCTACAGGATTTCCTTCCAGGAGCTCTGCGACATATACGGTTTTAACAGGGATTTCTCGAGATGCGAGCTTCCGCGCAGGTTCTTGGATATTGATGCCTTCTGGTCTCACTTCGGGCATGGGGTTTACGACTGCAAGACCACCACGCAGATGGATGTGCGACATCCTGTCCTACGCTGTCTTGTTAGGATCTTGAGCAACACCTTGTTGTGCAAGATGGAGCCTAACAAGATGAGAGTGACCGAGCTGATTGTGTTGTCCATTGGGATTGGGGATATCATTGATGATGAGGCATATGAGTGGCCTGAGATGGACCTTGCGGTCAACTTTGGCGCAGTTTTTGCGCACCATTTGGAGTCGCTGAAGGTGAAGCCTTTTACCGGACGTGGCAGGACCTCTACAGCTACGAGTCGTCGGAAGACCGAGACGGTAGGCAGTTTACTCACTCTGATCTTTCTGCATCTCGGGATCAGCACAGCCAGTTGTTCGATCTCGACTGCGCGCGAGGGTATGGATTTAGCGCACCTGGAGCATCTTCGCTGGCTTAAGCCAGATAGGCGTTGGGTATTTAGCACTAATGTTGGGGACTATCTTGTTCAGCTCCCGAACACTGCACTGACAGACATTGGTGACAACCCCGACCAGCTATTCTTCGCCTGCTGAAGACATGGAGCCTGCACCTGCCACTAGACGTCGAGGCTCCACCACTAGAGCCCGTCCGCCTCCTTCTGGCCCTGCTGGGGGTCGATCACGCGCGCGCCACACACCTGAACCTACACCTACTCTTCCTCCACCACCTGAGGTGGAGATGGATCCGTTCCAGCGCTACGTTGTTGAGAGTCTTCAGACCATTTGGAGCGCTATATCTCGCCGCAGCTGCATGGCGTCTCAGAGCCCTATTTCACCACCTGCTGCTGGCCCATCTGGCACTGCTGGCGATGACTCTGACGCCACTGAGGAGGATTAGTCCTCCGTTTATCTGGTTTCACGTTTGTTTTTCTTTTCCCTTTTATGTTTCTTTTCTTTTGGACTTTTGTTGGTTTGCGTCTTATGTCAGCATCTTATCATATTGTACTTTGTGGAACCTATGCTTTTATGCTTTTTGTTGCTTTTGACTTGTGTTTGAGTGATCTAACAGTGCTAACCATAACACATTTGTATCGTTTGACACACTTTTTGGGCACAATTATCGCTGAAAAGAGGATTTCTGTCGACCACCTACTGGTATCGATCGATACCAGTTTGGTGTCGGTCGACACCCATCACCATCTCGGGTAACCTCTTCGATTTTCACATTCCACTTGGTTCATTTGATTTCTCTCACCGAACTCAGGCTTGATAACACTGGGGACAGTGTTGTTTAAGTCTGGGGGAGGTAGTCACTGACATTGTGTTTGTTTTTCTTAGAGTCAGTCGTTTTTTGTGTCAAAATTTGTTTTATTGAGTCAAAACTTTGTTGGAGATTATGATCGTGTTCTTGACCCTTTTGTTCTTACTTTGCTTTTAAGTGACCACTGTTACAGAATCAGCTACAGATCGACTAATGAAAAATCCAAAGGCTGACCAGTTAACTAGAAGACACACATGTTTACAGCAGAGTTCTCTTAAAGCATGAGCCAAAATTTTTGCACTTCATCGATGTGGTTAGTATTCATAGAGCTTGATTCCTCATTCATATCTGACAAAGGAACCCATGTGTTTGAAAGTGATAGTATCTCTCTCCCCTGTTACAAGTTAATAAAAAGAGCATAAAAGATGAAATGATTTTCTTCTAAGTAGAGGGCTAGGAAAATTTCCAGCAATCCCATTATTCTACTTAGTGAGGAATGATCACACAAAGGTTGGAAGCGAGGCTAGGATTTTCCTATGATGCCATTATTCGCCTACACCCTTTGATACATTGAGAGGGAAGAACCGGGGATTCGGTGGCAAACACCATCATTACTCGCGTCTCATACCTTGATGTGTATATGCAAATATAAAAAAAAAAAAAAAAAAAAAGAGAGAACAAAATAAGAAATAAGTATGGGGGAGAGAAAGTGATACGGAAAGTGTGAAATTTGGATGGTTCCTTGTCATGATATTGTATGAGAAAGAATCTAGAAGGTTCTTGGTGTTAACCACAACGATGAAACTGGCGATGAAGGGTTTGATTGAACGATGCTGTGAGATAATGTGTGTAGTCTAGGGAAGCTGCGAATGTCTACGGAGAAGTACATGGTGGTTAGATTTGGATCTGGTTAGGTGACTTTTGGGTGCTTGGGAAAAGGGTCATTGCAATGTTTCAGGAACAGGTGAGTCTCCGCGTTTTCAAACCTCTTTCTCTGGTTTAGTCCTTTATTTGCTTGAGGGCAAGCAAAGGCTAAGTCCGGGGGAGTTGATATATCATGGTTTTTGCCCCTTTTAAGCCATGATATATGTCCGTTTTATAGAGTCTTTCTACTAGTTTGTAGTGTTTTAGAGTCTTTTACAGATTTTAGCACGTTTGGAGCATAATTGGAGATATTGGAGCTTTTTGGAGCATTTTGGAGCAAAACAGAAGCTCGTGTAGCTGAGTACCCGATTCAGAGTCTGAGTATCGATCGATACTCACTACAGCAGAGCACGAAACGCGACTTTAATGAAGAGTTGAAGAATTGCAAAATTGCCCAGAAGTCTTTATTATTTACAATTTAGCCAAAAACGTGTTTTATGAGTTTTAAGTTAGGCTTTTAGCCACTTTGGCAAGAACATTGAGTTGACACTTGATTTTGATTCTGAGTTTAGAGAGAGAGAGCTTTCTGAGGGAGACAAGTCTGAGACTCTGTTCGTCTGAGAGAAGATTTCGAACCCTCTTGTTACTCTCCTTTTTATTATTTATCTGAGTATTATTTCAGTCATGTTTATTATTTCAATTGTCATGTCTGAGTAGTTCTCTTGTTAGGTTCAGGGTTCAGGGTTCTCATAAGGGTTTTCTCTGAATGTTAGGTTAATTGAATGATTAGGATTCACCGTCTGAATTAGTTCTTCGCCTTAGGTTGCTCTCAAAGCTAATTCTAGACTGATCACCTGGAACTTAGATCTTAGGATAATTGGTTAGGCACGAGAGTGCGATTGATTACCTGATAGAACCTAGAGTGAGCAAAATAACTATTCTCAAAGAGATTTGGTTTAGTTGTTTTGTGAACAGATCAAACCTGAACTAAAAGCTGGTTTAAAACTTTAGGATTTGCAAAGAGATTTAGAATTCTAGGATTTAGGCTTAGATAGTTTTCGCAACGACAGTTGGTTAGCTATACTTTAGTGATTTGAGTTCAAGAACCGCGCTAAATCTGAATCATGTTAGTTAGTTTACTTACATTCATTGAATTCCCTGAGAAATACCCTGAGCCTATCTTCCCTCCCATCGATAACAACTTGTTTAATTTACGCATCTGCTTTTAATCACATCTTCTTGGTTTAGCTTAATTCTGATCTACATAATCTATTGCGTGATTTCTGGAGTTCTTGTGTTCGACCCCTAACTATACTGCAACACTGCTTTAGTACTTTTTAGGGTATTAATTTGAGCATATCAAGACCCAGGAAAATTTTCAGTTCCATGCTCTATCTCTTGAGTTAAATTCAAAGAGTCTATTGTTGACTCGGGGGCTTGCGTCAATGTCATGTCAAGGGCAATTGCAGAGAGAGTGGGAGCTGATATTCGTCTGCCCAAGACATCCATCACATATGCGAACTGTATCACCTCAATTCCGCACGGTACAATCCCTGATTTGATGGTCACAGTAGAAGATTGTCTGGTTCCTACTGATTTTCAAGTTGTGGAGATGAGTGCAAGATCTACTATGCAGTTGATTCTTGGAAGACCGTTCATGGCTACGGTTGGTGCCATTATGGACACACCCATCAAAAAAATCTCGTTCTCATACATTGACAAGGAGGTGTACTACGAAGCCATTCCTACTAGAGGAACTCCCACACGTGTCTCTTGCATCGATGTATCACAGTAGAGACGTTGGTAGTTGATCATCGGGAAGAACCTCCTGACGAGCCCA
Organism: Eutrema heterophyllum; assembly: GCA_002933915.1. Classification (NCBI taxonomy): domain Eukaryota; kingdom Viridiplantae; phylum Streptophyta; class Magnoliopsida; order Brassicales; family Brassicaceae; genus Eutrema; species Eutrema heterophyllum. The sequence goes on along the minus strand of PKMM01038501.1, from coordinate 100,842 downwards.
CTGTCATAGACCTTCTAGATAGTCCTTCTGTCATCACCAAGAAAGACGTCACAACGGCTACGACAAAGAAGAAGGTAAAGAGAAAAGGAGTAAAAGGTGCTCCCTCTATGACTTTAATCCCACAGAAGTGCGATGGGGACTCGATTGAGTACAAGGTGAAGTGCAAAGGAACCTCAAAACCATTCTCCAAGGCTAGAGTCATTCTTACTCTGGAGCTGAAAGAGAAAGGAAAAGAGGTTATCGAGAGCATGTTGAGTAGAACTCTGAGTCTGCAAGTATCTAGCTGTGGAACTTGCATGGGAGTAAGTTCTCAACCTCGCTCTGACTAATCACCTGAGCAAAGTCAAGCTAATGACTGAAAACAAGCGCTTGGTGGGAGGCAACCCACTGGTGAGTCTGTACATACTTTTTTTTTTATATTTTCGTTTTTTATTTTTGGTTTTGTGTCTTGTGTCTTAAAGTGAAGCAGATTTAGAGGAGGAGTATCGACTGATACTACATGGTGTCGATCGACACCGCGCGGGCAGGTAAGTTTTCTTTTCAAACTCACGGGTTTTTCTTTCACTTCTTTCTTTTCCATCGACCGATACCGCCTCCTTTTTCCTCTCAAATCGCATCTCTCTCGTTTCTTCACCGATTTTGGTGATTCAAGTGCCTAGATTCATTGGATTTTCATCCTCTATCTCTTTCTAGCATTTGTTTCTCCAATTAGCAAAGGTATATATTCGAAATTCCACCTTTTCAGTCCGAATTTTTTTAGGTTTGAGGTTTGTGAGATTTTACTCCTTAGCACTTGTTTTTCTTGACAATTGTCATTTGCTGAGATGCTCTAGAGTAGTTTCGCACCCTGCCTTACACTCAATTACCTTTAGTTTCGACTTTTGGATGATTTGATTGTGGAGATTCGATGAACTAGCAACGGCTAGAGTGTCGATCGATACCCTCTAGTATCGATCGACACCATTCGTGTCTGATGATACGATTTTGCTGTGATAGCTGAGAGGTGTTTGATTTATGCTGTGTCTTTCTGTCTTTGTTTGCAGATGGCATCTAGGCAAAAGCGAGCAAGAACTTCAGACGCATCGAGCTCTGATTCACCTGCAAGGAGATACAACTTGAACGAACGCGTCGAGGTGTGCATTGCCTCGCAATGGGAAGCAGGAATCATCAAGGGTCACCTCAAAAACAACCGCTACAAGGTCATGTCTGCTGATAACCGCACAATCAACTTTGTGGTAGCCGAACAAGCCATCCGAGCTGTCCCCGCACCGGTTTTCGAACCAGCAGCACCGAGCTCCAACCCATCATCTCCTGCAGCTCCTTCGCCTACTGCAGCTGCTGCAACGGCCGCTCCATCTGCTCCTGATGTTCCTGTAGCCCCACGCAAAGGCCCTTGGCCTAAGGTGAACGAGAAGGCCAAGATCCCTTGTCATCGAGATTGGAACGGGACGGAGAAGGAGGTTGTGTAGAGTGAATACTGCATTTACAGATCCATCTTGGATGAGTGGGATGATTATGACACACTGCACTATAACGCGTGGCTGGGAGTTGTTATAGAGCATACTCGGTTTGTTGACGGGGTCTCCATGCGTCGCTTGGGCCTTGACACAAAGCTGGCCCGTCTGCTTGAGAAGATTGGTTTTGGCCAGATGGCTACTCAGCAGTATGATCTTTACCCGGACTTGGTTCGTCAGTTCATGGCGACAGTTCGCGTTTACTACCTGGACGAGGTTCTCCGGGATGCACAGGAGGGTACTTTGACTTTCATGGCTTGTGGAGTGAGGTACAGGTTACTACTCCCTGATCTCTATGACATCTACGGTTTTCCGCGGGATTGCAGGAGGGTTACTCTTCCCGCGCAGCATCCTGACATGCAGACATTTTGGGAGCATTTTGGGAATGGTGCTTATTACTCTAAGGAGTCCACTCAGATGGATATACGACACCCGGTCCTGCGCTGTTTGGTTAGGATCCTGAGCACCACTCTCTTGTGCAAGATGGAACCAAACAAGATGAGGGTGTCCGAGCTTCTACTTCTGTGTCTGGCTATCAGAGACATTATTCCTGAGGAGGATTTTGCATGGCCTGAGCTTACAGAGGTCAACCTTGGCGCTGTATTTGCGCATCATTTGGTCTCTTTGAAGACCAAACCATTCACATGCACGAGCACGAAGGCCAAGACAGAGACAGTTGGTAGTCTCCTCACTCCTATCTTCCAGCACCTCGGGATCAGTACTACGAGCTGCAAGATAGTCACTACGCGTAGGTTTATGGATGAGAGTCACCTGAAGAACCTTACGTGGTTGAAGCCCCAGAGGCGTTGGTTCTTCACTACATCTGCTGGAGATTTTTCTGGTGCAGCTCCCTAACGACACGCTGACAGACATTCTCGAGGACCCTTCTCAGCTTCGTTTCGAGCCTCCTCCGGACCTGTTGATTCGAGCACCTGCGACTAGACGACGAGCTCCTGCGCCTACACCGGATGTTGCTGACATTCCATCTACTTCACGCCAGGGAGGACGAGCCCAGCGATCGCGAGCAGCGACTTCTTCTATCCCTGCACCATCATTTCCTTCTCCTTCAAAACTTCCGATGGAGCCAGCTGCCTTTCAGAAGGTGATGATAGAGAGTATGAAGAGCATCTGGACTGCTATTTCTCGCTGACGCTGCATGACTGACACGAACGCTGCTCTTTCGTCTCAGCCTGGAACCTTGCAGACTCCGGTTGATCCCTCTCATGTTGGTGATCCTGATGCTGATGGTGATTCCGAGGCGATAGAGGATTAGTCTTCTTCTGTTTTCACGTTTTTTTTTTTTTTTTTTTTTTTTTTTTTTTTTTTTTTTTTTTTTTTTTTTTTTTTTTTTTTTCGTTTCTTTTGAACCTATGTCAGCTTTATTTTTGCATTTGAACTCATGGATTTATGCTTGATTATCTTGTTGCTATTAACTTGTTTTTGAGTATTCCTAACAGTGATAACTTCTAACACTTTGGATCACTTTCCCTGGGTTAAGCAACTCGATGCCACTTATTTGAAATCAGTGTGTCGACATACAACTGGTATCGATCGATACCAGTCTGTATCGATCGACACTCATCACCTTCACATGTAAGATTTTCGATTTTCACAATCCACTTGGTTCATTCTGTTTTCTTTTACCAACTCTAGGCTAGATAATACTGGGACAATGTTGTTTAAATCTGAGGGAGGTAGTTGCTGACAACGTGTTTGTTTTTCTTAGAGTCAGTCGTTTTTGTGTCAAATTTGTTTTATTGAGTCAAAATTCTGTTGGAGATTATGATCTTGTTCTTGAATCTATTGTTCTGACTTTGTTTCTAAGTGACCATTATTACAGAATCAGTTGCCGATCGACTAATGAAAAATCCAAAGGCTGACCAGTTAACTAGAAGACACACATGTTTCCAGCAGAGTTCTTTTAAAACCTGAGCCAAAATTTTGCACTTCATCGACGTGGTTAGTATTCATAGAGCTTGATTCCTCATTCATATCTGACAAAGGAACCCATGTGTTTAAAAGTGACAATATCTCTCTCCCCTGTTATAAGTTAATAAATAGGAGCATAAAAGATTAAATGATTTTCTCCTAAGTAGAGGGTTAGGAATGTTTCCAGCGATCCCATTATTCTACTTGGTGAGGGATGATCACACAGAGGATTGGAAGCGAGGCTAGGATTTTCCTATGATGCCATTATTCGCCTACACCCTTTGATACATTGAGAGGGAAGAACCGGGGATTCGGTGGCAAACACCATCAATACTCGCGTCTCATACCTTGAT
>PKMM01038501.1:73627-96778 GCA_002933915.1 Eutrema heterophyllum | reverse complement strand
TCATAATTTATAAACCTCTTTCAACCAAGCCAAATGGATTAGATTAACATTCCCTTTGTGAGACTACACTTTGAAAGAATAATTGAATGTGAGGAGTTGGTGAATATGATGGCTAACGGTATGCTTGGCTATGCGTATAAAGAAAAGATTAGGAGTTGCGATAAGTCTAGAAAAGTTAGATAATTGAGATACGTTTTTGCAATGTCTTGGTATTATCTTGGCATTGATTTCCCACTATGAATGCTTTGACATGTCTTTTAGTTGTGAATTCCCACTCTTTCGAACCTCTCTTTCGGTTTGTCTTTTCTTGTTTGCTTGCGGACAAGCAAAAGGCAAGTCTGGGGGAGTTGATAACGCCATATTTTAGCGTTTTAGTACGTTTATTTTTATTAGTTTTCATTTCATTCTTGAGTCTTTTCCGTGTGTTTTAGTGCATATTTCTATTCGTATTCTTGCATTTGTATTTTAGATGTCCTAGGTTGTTTTGTGCCGTTTTTGGCTTGTTTTCAGGTGTTTAGGAGTAGGTTGGATTGAAGGAGATGCTTGGAGCTTCAAGATGGATCAAAGGAGAAGCAAATGGAGCAAAAATAAGAGAGGATCGGTCTCCATATCGGTTTACACACTCGATCCAGCAACCGATCTGGATTAGGAGTCAAGAACAACGCGTCTAAAGATAAATCCGGATGAATACCTTCCCGCGCCCAGATTAATCTGAGGTCTTGATCAAAGTTGTAGAAAGTTGAGTCAGCTTCATTTTGGTGTTGGTTCATGGCATTTTCATCAGCCGTTCAAGAGATACAATTAATTTAGTGAAGACATATCATTACCAGAAGATACCGTGGCAATCTGAAGCTAGTGAAAGATTGACTCGTAAGAAAGCATTCCCTTTGGATTTAGCATCAGATGTCTTCATCAAAGTCATAGTAAATTGAGTTAGCTGTCCAATGAAAGTGTTTTCGCACCATTCAGAGGTGTGGTTAAAATGATATGATCAAATTACTAAAGACATGTAAAGCATGACGGGTTTTGCACTTTCCACCGTAACTTTCCCCCTTTGGAGCCAACTCATTCACTTTCAAGCCACCTATAAAGAACAAGAGTGTTGGACATCATCATGCTACAACATTATCACTCTTCTTTTATCTTTATGCAAGCTCATAATCTCTTTTTCTAGATCTAGATCTATATTAGTTTTCTTTATTGTAAAAATGAGGATTCATCATCTCCTATAAAAAGGGGTGGAATCCCTCATTTGTAGAACATCCAATTTCATACATCACTCATCCAATAATAAATACAACATTCCTCTTAGTTTTATTTTCAAGTAAGGATCTAAGGATCCAAAGTCTTCCTCTCTCGAAGAAATGGATGTGTTCCATAAATTCTCTTTTGAAGTTTTGGACAAGATCTTCATATCCATGCCATTTCTAGAGAAGGATTTCTTTACCTTTCTTTCTTTTATTTTTCATTTATGTATTTTTACTATGTTTACGCATTTTCCTTTGTTGTTCTTCATGTTTATATGAGTAGATTTTTGTTGGATCATGTTTAGGCTTTATTTGGTTGATTGATAGTTAGATAATGGTGATTTAGGATGATCTTGGATAAATCTTTCGCTTAGGTTTGTTCTTAATGCTAGAATTGACATGACAAACCAAACTAGAATTACACCTTAGATTAGTTAGATTTTTGGTCTCATCCCACGCATTAGGGAGAGATTCGAGTAAATGGTGTTAGTGCTAGATTAGAATTGTTCATTTATTTCTTGAACTTAGGCATTTCACATCCGAAAGGAGTCGATGAATTGCTTGAATCGAACCTTTTGTGAGTTATTCATCCCTAGCCTACGGGAGTTGAGTTAGGGTGTTTAGTGAACTTAATGGACTTGTGATTAATGCTCATCAATTATTTTCGATTGCATACGAGAGTTTAGCTTAATCGAGTAATCGATGAAGTGATTAGTACCACGGGAGTGGACTAGTCAAAATTGAATTGTGTTCCATGTTCTAACATAGTGATTAATGCTTCCAAATTATTCATTGTTTAATTGTTAATCATCTCTTTGATAGTTTAAGCTATTATCCAACGGTTTTCTTTTTGTGTTTTGCTTTTTTGTCTTTTATTTTCTTTCGATAAAAAACATAAAAACCAACAAAAACGTTTTGCTCTAGATTAAGAAGTTTCTTGCATTCTTAGTGCTTCAATCTTAACCCCATATGGATTGACATCTCAAGTGCTACAATGACATGAGTACACTTGGATAATTGAAAACGAAAAATATCCCGTATCAGTAGATCCACTGTTAGGTTCACGGTTCTCATAAGGGTTTTCTCTGAATGTTAGGTTAATTAGTTAATTAGGATTTACCATCTGAATAAGTTCTTCACCATAGGTTGTTCTCATAGCTAATTCTAGGTTGACGAATCTAGAACTTAGATCTTAGGATAATTGATTAGGCACGAGAGTGCGATTAAATACCTGACAGAACCTAGGGTGAGCAAAATAACTATTCGCAAAGAGATTTGGTTTAGTTGTTTTGTGAACAAATCAAACTTGAAATAAAAGCTGGTTTAGACTTTAGGATTCGCAAAGAGATTTGGAATTCTAGGATTTAGACTTAGATAGTTTTCACAACAAGAGTTGGTTAGCTATACTTTAGTGATTTGAGTTCAAGAACCGCGCTAAATCTGAATCCTGTTAGTTAGTTTATCTACATTCATTGAATTCCGGAGAAATACCCTGAGTCTATCTCCTTTCCAATTGATTCACAACTTGTTTAATTTACGCACTCGCATTTAATTTCATTGTTTGGTTTAGCTTAATTCGGATCTATATAATCTATTGCGTGAATTCTGGAGTTCTTGTGTTCGACCCCTACATATACTACAACAACTGCTTTAGTACTTTTAGGGTATTAATTTAAGCATATCAGAGATCACTGACACTCTAAGGACATTCAAGCGATTGGACATCTATTCTATTGGCCGTCAATGCATAAAAAATCTAAGAGTATATATCCTAGTGTGTGACAACTTGTCAAAAGGGTAAATGAGACACATTTGCACATGCACGTTTGTTGCAAGCACTGCCGATTCCAAGCCTTGTGTGGAAAACATATCTATTGATTTTGTTGATGAACTTCCAAAGTGAGCTGGTCATACTTTGATTATGGTTGTTGTTGATCGACTTAGCAAATATGCTCATCTTGTGGCTCTAACGCATCCTTATATAGCTATATTAGTTCCTGCTTAGTTCCTATGGTACATGGTCTGCCACATTCAATATTAAACCATTCATATTCGGTTTTTGTGAGTTCCTTTTATCATGTGTTTTGGAAGTTGACTGGCATAAAACTTTGAATGTCATCAACTTAATGTACCAGACAGACAAGCAAATAGAGATTGTGAATCAATGTATCAAACAATTCTTTCACTGCTTTTTCCATCAAAAGACCGAAATAATGGAGTGCAATGTTACCATGGGTGGAATTCTGGTACAACTCAATGTATCACGCATCAACCATAATTTCTCTATTTCAAGAACTTTACGCTAGGCCACCACCACTTCTTCCAGCATATGCAGTTGGTTTAACTATTATTGACGAGCTTTATAAGCAATTGCTTTCCGCATATGAAGTTTTGTGTTAGTCGAAGGACTATTCAGAGAATGAATAAAATCGAATGAAGCAAATAGCATATGCCAAACGCCAAGAAGTCCAATTCAAGATTGGAGATTGAGTTTATTTGCGTCTTCACTACTCATCGTTGAAGAAGAAAAACGGTTGACAGAAACCGTTTTCTCCAAATCCTGCTTTACGTGGTCAAATTTCTTCTTTCCATCGTGATTAAAGAGGAGTAAACGAAAAAGAGAGGTTTGGATTTGAAATTGTAGTGAATTGTGTCGAGAAAAATTAGGGATTTGAGAGATTTTTGGAGGAAAACGACAATTGGTTGTCAGAATCCAACATACCACTAGCCACCATCACATTATTACATCAGAGACCAAATTGTTGTCGCCGGAAAAGGAAAACTCTATTTTGAGTAAAAGAACGGAGGAAAAAACAATCATCATTGAATTGATTGCCAAACAAGGCACAAAATCAAAAACATCAGCGTTGAAATATCATCAGCTTTTTATCGGAGACCATATAATCGCTCTCAGAATCGCTAGAGAGGGAGAGAGACCGTTCATGTATTTTTATTAATTGTTATATACATTTTTGATTATAACCACTTATTTCATTAAAAATTGACAAATTTGCACACAAAAAAAATTCACTTTTAAAGTTTACTTAATTTTTTTTTGTTACTTTCCAAAAGTGATCAAAGTTTTTGTCGAGTGAAATGACGATTATACCCCTTGATTCTACATCGTGTACTGTACACGAACGTACACAGCGCCGTACTGTATAGGGACAAAATGGGAATGAACAGTACATAAAGTGTTAAAATTTGCTAACACTTTTAAAAAATGACAAAAATTATGAAAACTTTTAAAAAGTGACAAAAACTATGAAAACTTTGAAAAAGTGATAATTTTTGCAAAACTCTCTTAAAATTTGTCTCCTTTAACATTTATGTCCTTTCAACTCTATTTATTTTGATTCGTACAACATCTTTTCATTTTGAGTCGATTTGCCATTGTCACAATTGCGCAATTTGAGCAAACGCTTCCTTCTTCTCAAACTCATAAATCTCATTTGTTCACGCCTCCCACCCAGAATCTTAGAATCAATATCGACGATTCCTTTCGCTTTCTCCCCAAATTGCCATCTACTTTGAAGAACGATGCCAAAGAAGAGAAGTAACCCTTAAAATTAAAAAAATTGTTTCATCGAACAAAAGTTTCAATAGATACATCTCAAACCATGTCATAGAAAACAAGGGTATACAACACATGACAAAGTTTCAATAGATCCTTTTATTTCTATCGGAGTTTGAACTAGTAAGTGGATATTTGTTTCACACCTTCTCAATACTCTACGTCATTATTGATTGCAAATGATTCACCGTAGACAACCGTAGCCGTTGTCTCGATTAAGAAACTTGAAATTTTATGGAGTATTTGCATCCAGTGTCATTTAATAAAAAAAACATAATTTGTGTTTTAACACTTTCCAAATTTTGAAAAAATAAATAACACTTTCTATGTTGAAAAGACGATTTTTCCCCTGTTTGTTATTGGTCTGTGTAATGTACAATGTTGATTCACGCTGTACATGCGTACGACTAGAACGTCAACACGTGAACAGTACACAAAGTGTTACTTATTTTTCCAGTTTTTATAAAATGTTAATATACAAATTATGTTTTCATAAAGTGTCTATGCAAGAACCCCAAATTTTATCCATGTTAGTGATTTTCATTTTTTCAGAGTGTGCTGCAACTGCCGTTTGAATGATTAACAAGATTTGTATTCCCATGAAACACCTTTTCAATTAGAAAGAAGAATGCCTTTGAGTTAGTCATGAATTTTAAATAAAACTAGATTCTAAACCCGTGCGCCCGCACGGGAATTTTTTATTTTTTTTAATCAAATTTTGTAATATAATTTGTGTTTATTTTGGTCTTTGGATTTAATTTTTTGTATATTTAATTTTTGTCATATGAGACACATAATTATTTTGGTGTTTAGGTATAATTTGTTTTTTTTTCTAATCCGCTCTAGAAAGGGAGTTCATTATGTTGACATAATCTTTTTCTAATCCGCCCTAGAGCGGGGGTAAGTTTTAAATTTTGTTTTCTGATATTTAGTTGTATTTTTTCGACAAAAATGTATTTATGGATGTAAAAGTTTGAGATGTGTTAACAATTTTATTTTTGGTATGAAATATCCACAATGAGGGCATGCGACAATTTTTTTTTTTTTATGTTTTCTATTTTGTATGGAAAAATATATTTTTGGTATGACATGTATGATTCAAAATTAGTGATTTCAGCTACCTCAATTGTATGACCTTTTTTGTTATATATATTTTCAGTTCATATGAATTTACAAACAATAGTTCTACGTTCTAAGTTCGTTTAGGTTTTGAATTAAACAATTTTTTATAAAGTACTATGTTCACTAATATTATAGGTAATGAAATAAGAAACCTTTTAAAATATATGATTAATATGGTTTTCTAATTATTAAATTTGGTAAATTAAATGTTCACATTTTCTTAAATTGTGTTTGGCAATTTAAATAAACAAATAAATGTGGTCTACAAATAACAAATCTAATCATTAACGAAGTAAAACAAAAGTGTAAAAGTTAAAGCAGCAAGCTCTAAAAACAAAACAACTATAGACAACAACAACAATTTTTTTTTTTTAAAACAATGAATGATGTTTATATTGAAGATAAAGAAAAAAACAGAGTATCAATCTCTAAAAAAGAGCAACTCTCTCTAATCAATAGAACCAAAACCAATAAAAATATCAAATCAAATCAACATAAATCTTCTGTGTCATATGCTTCAAATCTTATTATATTTTATCCATATTTTCTTCCTCAAAATCAAGCAATCATTTCGAATCGAATTATAGGTCTTGACTTATACTATTTGAAGCAATGAGAGTCTAGAATTCATGTATATACAAAACACAAAAAAGAAGGAAAACATGATTAAATAGAAAACAAGAGGGAAAAAGAAAAACATAATTTTAGTTATATGCATACCTTCCCAAATCAACCATAAGAAATTTGTATTAAACTGAATTGAAATATGCATAATTTTAGTTATATGCATACCTTCCCAAATCAACCATACAATGAAGAATTATGGACATAAGTGTGACATGATTAAATGCTGATGTAAAGACAAATTCCCAAATTTAGTTTTTGTTAGATTAAGCTATTCAAAACTACACACCAATTTTTTTTTAAAAATATATAAGATCACACTTGAAATGATAACACGTATAGTAACATTTTTAATTTATAAGAAAAACTTTTAATAATAAATGTACTCAAATGTTTAAGCATGGCCTTCATGCTTCAAGTGAGGGCAAAATTCTTCATCGTAGCCCAGAAAACAGATCCCAACGTGGCAGAAGTGTATGAGCGTCCAAGCAAATAGAAATATTGCATTAAGCTCATCCTGCAAAATTAAAAAAAAACCTATAATGAAATATTATCTCACACAAAATATGTATATATTTACATTTTGCTAATCGCAATCAAATTGTCAAAAAAGTTATACATTTCTTACCAAGATTAATTAGATTTGCATTTCGAATTTAATTCTAAATTAACAAATTCCTAAAATTGTGTGATTCCTAAAATATTAATCATTTTATATATGTAAATAAAAAATATTGAATATGTATTAGTAACTGAATGTTGTCCATATGCATTATCGAATTTATGGTTGTGCAAATCTAATTAATAATATATTCCTTTTTCAGTTTGAAAAATATTAAATTATAATATGTAATTAATAAGAATCGATTTTATTTATAATTTTAAAGATTTAATTTAATTTTGGCATAGTCTGAATTTTTCTAATTACGAATTAAAATTAATATATATATATATATAATCATATTAATTAATTAAACTACTCTTTAATTGAACCAAATATAATTAATTTTTAATTTTAACCAAAAATATCTGTTTGGTAACAGGAATAAAATGAAGGGAGTAATAGTTATCCATGATAAGAATACACTAAAAGAATGTTTTCCTATTTGAACACAAAAAGTGTCTCTGTTTTAATAGATTATATTGTACCTCAAATAATATCGCATAAATTAAATTATTATATCCATCCGTTATTGAGTAGAGGTACAACTTCCTTTTATTATCAACACCTATCAGTCTTTATGATTGTACAAAAATTTATTTGAGGATTTCTCAAAACAAAAGAGATGATTTCTTTTACCCTGATAGTTTTAATGTTCACAACTTAATTAGAATTTTTTGCATATTGAGTTGATAAAAAGCAAATAAAGTATCATTATCCTCCGCAACATACAAAGAAGGTTTAACCATTGATACACTCAGGTTTTAACCCTAAAAGTAACCGCTGCAAGTGCACAACAAAAGTTGTAGTAGTCTAGGGATTGAATCCACATAGAGCAAATGAAACACTACGAGGATGCAATAATAAAGTAAAACTAATACAAATGAAGTTGTTTGTGGTTTAATGACTAACTAAAACTAAGAATGCAAGTTAACGATGTAAATTCAATGGATGGAAACGCTAGGCCTTAGGTTAATTCGCAAAAAAACAAGATTCACTATCGAGATAATCAAACAAGGAATGGATTAAGTACCGTTCTTGAACTCGAACATGAATTTATAGCCAACTCATTGTCGTAGCACTAACTACTATACCTAACAACCTAAGTATTTTGTTTGAAATTATAATTCTAGGCACACATTAATATTCAGATTTGATAAGTTCACAAATCGCCTTAGCATCAGCTTTCGTTGGCTAAGGACAGTTTGCTCATCTATGTTTTTTCAGGAAATCTAAAACACTTTTGATGGATAGATTAATCCTAAGATCAGAAACTAGGTTGCGAGTCAAGTACCAGCAATAAGATCAACAATGAAGAACTAGAAGATAGATCCCTATTCTAACAAATCTGATTCAGCGATTCATGAAATTCCTTTGAAACCCTAAAACCTAACTAATGGACTACTCGCTAATAATTGCAGAGAAACATAGAGAGATGAAAAGAAAGACATAATTAAACTAAATAAGAGGGTTGATAAATCTTCTCCAAGTTTGTCACAAGTGGTTTAGAGATCTTCTCTCAAGCATACAATTGAAAAAGATGAAAGATGACTAAGAAAAATAAAGTGTCACCTTGGAAAGTGACTTAAAATAAGTATAAATAGGTCTTGGATCGGATTAGGTCGAGTTGGGATGATTCCAAAGAAAAATAGTAACTTAAAACTGCGTTTTTCGTATGGGAAGTGGATTGATCGATCCTAGGGGGATCGGTCGATCTGGGCTTGAACCGATCGATCCAGAGGATTCTGGTCGATCTGAAAAATATCCGCAGAATCATCGGATCGATCGATCCATAGGTGGATCAGTCGATCTGTTATCCCTTCATGCCCATGTTTCTTCTGCTCGCCAGACTGGACTATCTTCACGAAAACTGACTTAACTTTTGATACTGTTGGAATAGCCTCAAACCACTTCCAAATGAAAGCTAACTCAATGCTCTATCTTGCATCAAAATTTGAGCTCGATCCATCGGTGTAAGTCTTTCAAAGAAAGCCAAACTTATGACGCAAAAATAAATACGATCATATGTATATATCATATACTTTAATTAGATAGAAGAAAATGATTACTATAGTAAGATGTCTTGTCGTCGTACATTTGACTTAAATCTCCAAAACCAAAGGGATTAAAGGGACATAATCCATAATACCGATTTATAATTTGCTAAGGGTTCTTGTAAAGCCGGTAAACCGATAGTTTCATTCATACTTTATTGGGGATTTATGAATATTGTTTTGATATTGGCTATTTTTGTTGGTGTTGTGCTGATTTGAGAAACTGCCAGAGCAGAACATTCATAGCTGTGGGAACATGACAGGTTACAGATGTATTGAATCATCTAGTTGGAAGTAGATTGAAGATACATTTGTTTTGAAGCAGTCGATGTATCAGTTGGAAGTAGCACACGAAGTGATACAAGGAAGCAGTGCAGAGTAACTGATGACGTGGAGCTAAAGCGTGAGTGATGTGTTGTGTTTTTGACGTTTTCCAATTCGCGCTTTTTGTACATAATCGAGTTTTTTTCGATTGTTTTAGTCTTCTAGGAGTCATTTCAGGTGTAAAGGCATTTCGGGATGGAGTCCGGAGGCCTAGAACGACGAAATCGAGCAGAAAAAGATGGGATCGATCGATCCACCTCACTGGATCGATCGATCCACAAAATCGGACAATTGCTGGATCGAGCTCTGATTGATGTAGACCGATCGATCTCTTACAAAGATGGCATCGATCGATCAAGCCTCTGTTAATAGTGTTAAAAACGTGTTTCTTACTATTTCACCAAACTTTTCTTTTTTTTTTACGCCCAAAACTCGAAAATAAGGGCTCTAATCCGAGGTCTATCATATCTTCTTGTCTTTGTACTACTCTCTTTGATCTTGGTGATTTGTAAGCTTGGAAAGCAAACCTTTGATTCTACATATTGGAGAAATTTTCTTAATTTCTCTTCTATTTATGTTTTTGTTAATCATGTGTTCTTCATCATCTCTCTGTATTTGTTCTGCAATTATGAGTGTGTAGTTTCTTAGTTAAGCCAAGGGTTTTAAGGGATTTCATGATTTAACGGTTTATGATAGATTAAACGGGGATTTATTCGGTGGATTATTCGTCTAGGGTGTTCTTATTGCTTGAATTAAACTGATCACTTAGTTCATGATCTTAGGTTATCTAGCGCACGAGAGTGTTTGTCTAGATTCCGGAATTATCCTAGATGAGCAAAACGTCCTTATCCAACGGAAGATGATGTTAAGGCGTTCTTGTGAACTTATCAAATCGAACTAGAAAAGCATGCTTAGAACCTTTGAATTCAACGGGAGTTAGTATTCATAGTTTTAAGCATAGGGATTAATACTCCGGGAGGAGGTTAATCTATTATTAGGTTTGAGTTCTAGACGATTCTTAATGCAAACCCCTGTTTAAGATGCATTAACCGTTATTCGTGATTTCCCGCAACGTCACCCGAGGCTTAACGCTTTCTTTATCTGAATTTGCATCGTTTTAGTTGTCGTTCTTAGTTTCGAAATTACAAAACCAACAAAATCTGTCATCCGTCTTAGCTTTAATTTCATCATGCATTCTCATAGTCGTAACACTTGGTCCTTGTGGATTCTATCTCTACATTACTACTTCGTATTGCTGTGCACTTGCGGTAGTTGCATATAGGGTTAAAACCTGAGATCATCAAGTTTTTGGCGCCGTTGCCGGGGACCAATTGTTGCCTATGAGTCTTGGACGAAAGTTCAGACTAAGAATTTCTTTTTGTCGTTACTAACTCGTTTTATTGTTGCTCTTTTCCGTGCATCTCAGGTACATGACCAGGAGCCAAGGCTCTGAAAATCTGCTTGAGTTGAACAACGAGGACTTGGCAAGAGTGGAACGAGAAAACAACAGAGCTAGATTGCAAAGAAGAGAAATGGCTAACTTACCGGACAATCAAAATCTGCCTGTTGATGGAGACGATCATCACGAGTATGGTGAGGAAGGGAACCTCTTGAACCCTCCTCCTCTTGCTCATGATTGCGATGGCGATATAAACGCCAATGCAAACCAAGCAGCTGCTGCTGCTGATGTCCATAGACGAGCTGAAGCTCGGAGGCAAGCTGCTGCCTCCACGCAGACCGATCGGGGGTATTGACACTCCTCACAAATTTTACCAGGACATAACCGCTATTCGTCCACCGCCTATTCAGAGGCAGAACTTTGAGATCAAACCTCAGATCGTTGCTCTCATCGAGAGACATCTGTTCTATGGGAAAGCTTCAGAAAATCTCATGGACCACATTGAAATATTCGAAGAAATTTGCAGCACTACAAGCTCAAATGGAGTCCATGCAAACTATTTGAAGTGCAAGCTTTTCTCCTTCTCTTTACCTGATCGAGCAGCGAGATGGCTCAAATCTCTAGAGCCGGGTTCTTTGACTTCTTGGGATGCAATCAGGTCGGCCTTCTTGGATCAGTTCTACACCAAATCCAAGACCGCTTCTCTCAGAATAAGGATTACTCAATTTCAACAAAACAGCGGTGAACCTTTCAATGAAGCATGAGAGCGGTTTAGAGAATATCTAAGGGAATGCCCTCATCATGGCTATTCCGACGAACAAGTGCTGAACATCTTCTACGATAGAATAGATTGGGACTCCAAGAATTGTCTAAATGCGACCAGCAATGGCAACTTCATGACAAAGACCAAGGAGGAAGCTTATGAGCTTATTGACAATCTTTCTGCGAGTTCAAGTCATCGCAATCCCGAGTATGATAGAACGAGACGTGTGAGTGGTGTTGAAACACAAAGGATGGATGAGCTTTTCGCAAAGGTTAATGGCATTGCTGCACTACTTACAGGAATCAAAAAGCTGTCAACTCTTGTGAAGACACTAGAGAAGAAGGGCTATACAAAGAGTGTGCTGAGCAAGAACAAAGTACGAAGATGAGGTGAACTACGTACAAAATCAGGGGTTCTTCAACAAAGGCTTCAACCAAAACTACAGAAATCATCCCAACTTCTCATACAGAAGCACCAACGTTGAAAACCCGAAAGACCAAGTTTATCCGCAACAAACTGGTTTTCAGCCAAAACTGACCGCTCCAAATCAGGGGATTAGCATATTCTCTAAGGGTTTCCAAGGTCAGCAAGGGGTGCAAAATCAGGAACGAAAACCATATGCACAAGGCGGGTTTCAGCAGAAACAGTTTGTGCCTAACCAAGGCGGTTATCAGCCAAGACAGCAGTTTGGGCAAGACCGAGGACATAATAGTTTCCAAAACCAAGGCGGTTTTCAACATAAACAACAATTCAACAATTTTCAACCCAACCAAGAGTCTAAACTTGAGGCGATGATGCAACAATTGATGGTTAATCAATAGAAGACGGCTAATGAGATTAACGTCAAGGTCGATGGAATGTATCAGGATCTCAACAGCAAAGTCGAGGCCATTCAAACTCATGTGAAGAAACTTGACACTCAAGTAGCTCAAACGGCGGAAGCGATCAAAAGACCTAGTGGAGTTCTTCCCAGAAAAGGGGAACAAAATCCAAAGAATGAGTTTGTTCAAGCAATCACATTGAGGTGTGGGAAGGAGATTGAAACCGTGGTTGAGCCTAAGGGAAAAGAGAAAATTCATGAGATCGTAGATGTGAGAGACGATGGTGTAGTTGATGAGGCAAGTTCCTCGTCCAAATCACAAGAAGTCGAGGAGGAACCTGTAACTCCACCAGCACGTGTCTACGTGCCTAAGGTTCCTTACCCTAGGCGCCCGAAGAAGACACAAAGAGATCTTGAGCAAGCAAAATGCAAAACGCTAGTGAATGAACTTTCGGTGAGGCTTCCTTTTATCGATGTGGTCCAGATGGTTCTCGCTTTGAAGAAGTATGTGAAAGACATGGTCACCAACAAGATTACAAGTGAAGAAGGGGTGATGATGATTACTAAAGAGTGCAGTGCTGTGTTGTAAGGAAGAATGCCCGATAAACTTGAAGATCCGGGGAGATTCGTACTATCTGTGCAAATTGGGCCTCTAATCTTTGAGCATTCTCTCTGCGATTTGGGTGCTAGCGTTAACCTCATGCCCTACTCCGTTGCTAAGCGCCTTGGTCTCACGTCATTCAAGCCAGCTAGAGTGTCGTTGGTATTTGCTGATCGTTCTGTGAAGATTCCACTCGGTATTTTGGAAGACTTGCCAGTGAAGATTGGAGATGGTTACATACCAGCGGATTTTGTAGTCTTTGAGCTAGAAACAGAGCCAAATGATCCTCTCATCTTGGGACGACCTTTCCTGGCTACAGCTGGAGCCATTACTGATGTGCAGAAGGGCAAGATCAATCTTCATTTAGGTGATTTAATAATGAAGTTCGAAGTGGATAGGATGCTGAAAAAGCCAAGCATCGATGGTCAGACATTTTGGATTGACTGCATCTCTGAAGCCATTGAAGGAGAATCAGATGAGATGCTGGTGGATGATCCCCTTGAGATCGCGTTGACACAGTCCGAGGGAGAATTTAGGTACTTGAGCGAGGACACAGTGGGTTATGCAAAGATGCTGGATTCCAGCAAGGTGATGGAGAAGATGGTAGCATTTGTCGCACTTGACGGAAATGAGGAGCAATTGCCAATTGCTGAGTCTCCCACACCTATTGACAATCCATGGAGCGAACTGAAAGCTCCAATACTCGAGCTCAAACCACTACCCACTGGGCTAAGGTACACATTTCTTGGTCCTAACTCCACATATTTTGTCATCATCAATGCTGAACTGAACAATGTAGAGACTGCCTTACTCTTGTGTGAATTGAGGAAATATCGTAGAGCACTAGGCTATTCTCTAGATGACATTACATGAATCTCACCAGACCTTTGTATGCATAGGATACATCTAGAAGATGAATCGATGACTTATGTAGAACATCAGAGACAGTTAAACCCGAATCTGAAATATGTTGTAAAGAAAGAGACAATGAAACTTCTAGAGGCTGATATCATATATGCTATATATGATAGTACATGGGTGAGTCCAGTGCATGTAGTACCTAAGAAAAGCGGTTTGACAGTAGTTGAAAACGATAGGAATGAGTTAATTCCGACTAGAACTGTCACTGGTCATAGAATGTGCATCGATTATAGGAAATTGAATGTTGCAACTCGCAAAGATCATTTTCCTTTGCCCTTTATTGATCAAATGCTTGAGAGATTGGCTAACCACCCTTACTATTGTTTTTTAGATGGTTATTCCGGTTTCTTTGAGATTCCGATTCATCCCGATGACCAGGAGAAGACCACATTCACATGTCCTTATGGCACTTATGCTTATCGCAGAATGCCATTTGGTTTGTGTAATGCGCCAGCCATGTTCCAACGCTGCATGATGTCAATCTTCACCGACATGATTGAAGACATAATGGAGGTCTTTATGGACAATTTCTCTATCTACGGACCCTCTTTTGCTGAATGTCTTTCTAATTTGTGCAGGGTACTAAAGAGATGTGAGGAGAAACATTTGGTCTTAAACTGGGAGAAGTGCCACTTCATGGTAAAGGATGGAATCGTTTTGGGCCACAGAATTTCAGAAAGAGGAATCGAAGTTGACAAGGCCAAAATAGAGGTGATGACGAGTTTACACCCACCAACTTCTGTCAAAGGCATCAAGAGTTTCCTTGGACATGATGGTTTCTATAGGCGATTCATCAAGGACTTCTCGAAGATTGTTAGACCGTTGACGCAGCTGCTGTGCAAAGATGTGAAGTTCGATTTCAATGATGAGTGTTTGGCGGCCTTTCACATGATTAAAGGAGCACTTGTTAGCGCACCTATTGTATAACTGCCAGACTGGGAGTTGCCTTTCGAGGTGATGTGTGATGCCAGTGACTACGCAGTGGGTGCTGTTTTGGGACAGCGAAAAGACAAGAGAGTGCACGTTATCTATTATGCCAGCAGAACTCTTGATGACGCCCAATGCAAATACGGTACAACGGAGAAAGAGCTTCTCGCGGTCGTGTACGCATTTGATAAATTCAGGACGTATCTTGTGGGCTCGAAAGTCTTAGTTCATACTGACCATGCTGCATTGAGATATCTACTTAGCAAGAAGGATTCGAAGACGAGGTTGTTGCGATGGATGCTGATGTTGCAAGAATTTGATCTCGAGATTAAGGACAAAAAGGGGATCGAGAATGTAGTTGCCGATCATTTATCTAGAATTCGCATCAACGAGGAAGTTCCCATCAATAACTACCTCCCCGAGGAGAATGTATATGCGATCGAGGTTTTACGGGATGGCTCATTGTTCGTTCGGGCCGGTAAACTTCCCAAAATCCCATGGTTTGGAGAAATTGCCAATTTCCTTGCTGCAGAAGTGAAGCTAGACGGTTTTGCGGGGTACAAAAAGAAGAAATTTTTGCGGGACATCAGACATTGCTTTTGGGATGAACCGTACTTGTACAAGCATTGTTCAGATGGTATCTATAGACGTTGTGTCTCGGAGGAAGAAATCCTGGGAATTCTATTTCATTGCCACGGGTCGAACTATGCGGGACATTTTGCTACCTTCAAGACCGTATCTAAGGTGTTGCAGGCCGGTTTCTGGTGGCCGACCATGTTCCGTGATGCTCACACTTTTGTTTCCAAATGTGACGCTTGTCAACGACAAGGGAACATCAGCAAAAGGAATGAGATGCCTCAAAATTTTATTCTCGAAGTTGAGGTGTTTGACTGTTGGGGAATCGACTTCATGGGTCCTTTTCCATCTTCTTTCGGAAATAAGTACATTTTTGTTGCTGTGGACTACGTGTCCAAGTGGATCGAAGCAATGGCGAGCCCGACTAACGACTCCAAGGTGGTCCTTAAGATGTTCAAATCTGTCATTTTCCCGAGATTTAGAATTCCGAGAGTTGTAATAAGCGATGGAGGATCGCATTTCATCAACAAACTATTCGAGAAGCTCTTGAAGAAGAACGGTGTTACGCATAAGGTAGCCACTCCTTATCACCCTCAGACGAGCGGACAAGTTGAAATATCCACCCGAGAGATAAAGAGCATTCTTCAGAAGACGGTGAACATTACACGAAAAGATTGGGCCGTGAAGCTTGATGACGCACTCTGGGCGTACAGAAACGCCTACAAGACACCTCTTGGCACGACCCCATTTCATCTTGTCTATGGAAAACCGTGCCAGCTTCCATTGGAACTCGAGTACAAGGCGGCATGGGCAGTGAAATTGCTAAATTTCGACATCAAAGCCGCATCCGAGAGAAGGTTGGTTCAGCTAAACGAGTTGGATGAGATCCGCCACACGGCGTATGAGAACTCAAAAACCTACAAGGAACGAACCAAAGCTTATCATGACAAGAAGATTATCCCGAGGAAATTCTCCGCCAATGATCAGGTGCTACTCTTCAACTCTCGCTTGAGACTTTTTCGGGATAACTAAAGTCAAGATGGTCCGGTCCTTTCACGGTTAAGGAAGTCCGTTCCTACAGAGCGGTCGTGTTGAGTAACCGACAAGGAGGCGAATTCGTTGTCAATGGTCAGCGTCTTAAGCCATATCTCGCTGACAACGGAATCACTGCGGGATTCACCGTTCCTCTCGGTGATCCTCCTCTCGCCTAAACGGCCCCAGAGTCAAGCTAATGACTAAAAACAAGCGCTCGGTGGAAGGCAACCCACCGGTAAGTGTATATAATTTTCATTTTCGATTTGTTTTCACTAACCTTTCTAATTTTTGGTTTTGGATTTGAATTTTAAGTTTTCTTAAAAAAAAATTAAAAAAAAAATGCAGGGTTTTGGATCGATCGATCCTCCCCTTGGATCGATCGATCCAATTAATCGCTGATTTTCTGGATCGACCGAGCAGCACGAGACAGATCGGAGCAAATCGATCCGCGCGAAGAGGTAAGCTGGATCGAGGTCTGGATCGATGGATTCAATCTTTGGGTAAGGCCGGTTCGATTTTTCGGTCTAAAACCGGTTTATTCCCACTTGATTTAAACCAGAAAACACGTTTCTTCCTTCCTGCTTTCGTTAAAATCGATCAAACCCTTCTTTTTGCTCTCATTATTTTCGACACAAGTGTTCTTGAAGGGATTTTGAGTTTTCAATTTCAATCCTCTATAACTTCCTTATTTCTCAACGGATTTGAACGATTTTTGGGTCTATCCCACTCAATTTTTCGAGCTCTTTCTGTTTCTCATGTCGCCGTCCTCGATCTGCACAGGTATGGCACTCGAATTCCCTTTCTTCAATCCGAAAATTTTAGGTTGAAAATTGTGAAAATCAAAATCGTGTTTATAGCTTGTTCTTAGATTGTTCTATGCTTTATACACATGCTATGAACCGATTTTGAGTTGGGTATTAGTTGGAAACGCCTAGAGTTTGTGTGCTAGATTGAATTTTAGGATTTGAGAAAATTTGAGAAATTTGTGAAAGTGGTCGAATTTGGAATTATTAGAAGTTCTCGATGGAGATTGCTGTGAGTTTGAAACCGTTGCTACTAAGTTTTCTCTGACTGCAAGCTTAATTTACACGAATAATCATTTTGTCAAATGTCGTTCTTGGAACGTTTATCGTGTTTTGGTACAAAATCCTTAAATGTTTAAGTTGTTTGTTTTGCAGACAATGGCTCCTCCATCAAAAGCCAAACAACTAGCAGCAAAGAAACGAAAGGACACAAGCCAACGCCGGGTTGATACAAATGCGGCCTCTGGCTCGGAAACGGCTCCATTAACCGCACCGCCATGGCCTCGGCGTGAAGGCGTCCGGTTCGAGAGTTACTATCTAAACTTGATCAAAGGCATTCAACCGGACGATCTTGCCAAAAACACGCGGTATCAGGAAATGAAAGTCGGCGAAACTTGGGATGACTTCGATTCACTGTTCTACAATAGGTTCCTTAGCGTCAGAATGGAACCCACAAAGATCATCTGCCCTACAACTCTGGACGCAATGGGAATTCGCCAAGACGTGGTGACGATTCTAGAGAAGATTGGGTTTGGTTATATTGCCACGAAGGAATATCCGGTCTATCCTGATTTGGTGTGGTAATTTCTAGCCTCCGTCAAACTCACATTCGCCCACCTGAGGTACGAACGAGTAGATGGCGCAACATTGACATACTTCTCCAGCAGATTGTTGTATGAGATATCGATCACGGAACTCTGCAAGATCTACGGGTTCGACCATCGGAAGACAGGCGCTCACTTCCCTGACGATTTTCCAAACCAACGAGAACTTTGGAACCACATTGCTTCAGGTGTTTTCCAATCCAGAGCGGCGAAGCAGGCCTTGATTCGGAACCCAGCCATTCGTGTGGTAGCCAAGATCATCAGCAACATTCTGTTTGCGAAGATAGAGCCCGACGCAGTACGTACGGACTAGTTACTCTTGCTACATTACGGGATTGGGGAGCATTTGTCAGGAGTCTACCAATTCCACTTCCCTGCACCATACGATGTGAACTTGGGCATGGTATTCGCTTGGACTTTGGTGGCGAAGAAGATTCAGTTCTTGGGGAACCAGATACAGGAGGAGAATATTGGGAGTTTGCTTACTCCTTTGTTCATACACCACGGGATTGACTTCACCGGACATGAATGTAACGCAAAGGTTGGTTACATCGACAAGAAACATCTGACAGCTTGCCACGTCCTCAAGACCGGGTACATATACGAGTTCACGGATCGACAAAGACGGATCCAGCGCTGCGCGCTTCCACAGCCCGAGATCACTGCGGTGAACGGCTGGGCAACATCGAGTTCTTGCCTTCGCCAGTGCGTCTATGCACGGACGCAGCTGCCACCACGAGACGCAGAGGAGGGACCTCCAGCGCCCCACAGCATCCCCTAGAGGATGATCCCGTGCCAGACTTCTTCACTCAGCAGGAGCATGGGCAGACATCGCAGCCTCATGACCCGATCGAGATGCTCCTTCCGTAGTACTCTGGTGAGTATGATTTTCCACCTCTATCTGCAGATGCTTCTGAAGGGGAATACAGAGCATGGATGGTGGAGACACAAAAGAAGAACCACGGCATGATGCAGAGAATTTGGGGTGCATTAGCAAAGATCAGATGCCCACGACCACCTCCTTGTTTCCGCGCGAATGCTGACAGAGCCGAGGACGATGATCCCGTTGTTGCTGGACACGGGACCTCAGAGAGCGCTGATACAGGAGAGTTGTCCAATCCTGATGCGCACGTTGCACGACGTAGGCGAGGGACTGGCCCAAGCAGGAGCGTTAGCCTAGATGACCCTCCTCACTGAGCAGCGTATTCCCTCTACCCATTGTCTTATCCACTTTCGATTTTCTTTCTTTACGTATATTTTTCCCTTTCTCTCCTATTTATTCTCACACCGAGACGGTGAGAAGTAAGTCTGGGGGAGAGTACCTACTAACGACGTTTGTCTTCTTTTATTTATATTTGCTTTCTTTGGATTTTGTTTTTACATTTCTCGAGTCGTTTAGTCGAGTCTAAAAAAAAAAAAAAGTGTGTTTTTCATTGTATTTACGAACCTTCTTTTGGAATTATTGTTCTAATTCTTCATCTGAGTGACCATTATTGCAGAATTATTTCCAAATCAGACTAATGAAAAATCCAGATGTTGACCGGCTAATCAGAAACACCCACGTCTCCAGAAAAATCCAGATAGCCTGAGCTAATTTCTGAGCTCTTCCTTTTACCTCGTCATTGTGATCAGCACCTTCAGAGCTTGACTCCTCATTCGTATCTGACAAAGACAACTTGTGAAAAGTATGATTATCCTCTCCCGGTACCAAAAATAAATTCATCTATATATATAAATAATACGAATGACACGGAAGTGAACCGGGGATTCAGTGGCAAAAACCATCAATACTCGTGTCTCATGAAAGATCGCCAAGGAAAGTGAATCGGGGATTCGGTGGCAAAAACCATCAATACTCGAGTCTCATGAACCGTTAATCTAAAAAAAAAAAAAAAAGATGAATAAAATGAATAAGTCTGGGGGAGAGGAAAAATACGAAAGAATTAAAGGTTGGCTCGTTACGATATCGAAAGGGAAATAGTCTAGAAGGCTCTTGGCACTGTTATCTTTGATGAGACCCAGCGATGATGGCTTTCGGACTAATCTGTGAGACTGTGGGGCGAATCTGGGAAAGCTGCGATAACTGCGGAGAAGTACATAATGGTCTGTTCTGGATTTGGTGAAGTAATACGTGGATTACTAAGTTGAAGGGTCATTGCGATATTCTATAGAGAAGGTAAGTTCTTGTGTTTTCAAAACTTCTTCCTTATTCTTAGATTTTTGTTTGCTTGAGGACAAGCAAAAGACTAAGTCTGGGGGAGTTGATGTGTTGCGTTTTTGACGTTTTCCAATTAGCGCTTTTTGTACATAATCGAGTCTTTTTCGATTGTTTTAGTCTTATAGGAGTCATTTCAGGTGTAAAGGCATTTCAGGACAGAGTCCGGAGGCCTAGAACGGAAAAACGGCGAAACCGAGCAAAAAAAGATGGGATCGATCGATCCACCTCACTAGATCGATCGATCCACAAAATCGGACAATTGCTGGATCGAGCTCTGATTGATGCAGACCGATCGATCTCTGAAAATCTTTATGCGAGTTCAAGTCATCGCAATCCCGAGTATGATAGAACGAGACGCGTGAGTGGTGCTGAAACGCAAAGGATGGATGAGCTTTCGCAAAGGTTAATGGCATTGCAGCACTACTTAAAGGAAATCAAAAAGCTGTCAACTCTTGTGAAGACACTAGAGAGGAAGGACTCTACAAAGAGAGTGCTGAGCAAGAACAAGAATACGAAGATGAGGTGAACTACATACAGAATCAGGGGTTCTTCAACAAAGGCTTCAACCAGAACTACAGAAATCATCCTAACTTCTCATACATAAGCACCAACGTTGAAAACCCGCAGGATCAAGTTTACCCGCAACAAGGTGGTTTTCAGCCCAAACAAACCGTTCCAAATCAGGGCGTGAGCATATTCGCTATGGGTTTCCAAGGTCAGCAAGGGTTGCAAAGTCAAGAACGGAAGCCATATGCACAAGGCGGTTTCCAGCAAAAACAGTTTGTACAAAACCAAGGCGGTTATCAGCCGAGACAGCAGTTCGGGCAAGACCGAGAACAAAATAATTTCCAAAACCAATGCGGTTTTCAGCAAAAACAACAATTTAACAATCCTCAACCCAGCCAAGAGTCTAAGCTTGAGGCGATGATGCAACAATTGATGGTCAATCAACAAAAGACTGCTAATGAGATTAACGTCAAAGTGGATGGAATGTATCAGGATCTCAACAGCAAATTCGAGGCCATTCAAACTCATGTGAAGAAACTTGTCACTCAAGTGGCTCAAACGGCAGAAGCAATTAAGAGACCTAGTGGAGTTCTTCCGGGAAAAGGGGAACAAAACCCGAAGAATGAGTTCATTCAAGCAATCACATTGAGGAATGGGAAAGAAATTGAAACCGCAGTCGAGTCTAAGGGAAAATAGAAGATTCCCGAGACCGTAGATGTGAGAGACGATGACGTAGTTGATGAGGCAAGCTCCTCGTCCAAACCACAAGAACTCGAGGAGGCACCTGTAACTTCACTAGCACGTGTCTATGTACCTAAGGTTCCTTACCCTAGGCGCCCGAAGAAGACACAAAGAGATCTTGAGCAAGTAAAGTGTAAGACGCTAGTGAACGAGCTTTCAGTGAGGCTTCCTTTTATTGATGCGGTCCAGATGGTTCCTGCCTTGAAAAAGTATGTGAAAGACATGGTCACCAACAAGAGTACAAGTGAAGAAGGCGTGATGATGATTACTAAAGAGTGCAGTGCCGTGTTGCAAGGAAGAATGCCCGAAAAACTTGAGGATCCGGGGAGATTCGTACTATCTGTGCAAATTGGGCCTCTAACCTTTGAGCATTCTCTCTGCGATTTGGGTGCCAGCGTTAACCTCATGCCATATTCCGTTGCTAAGCGCCTTGGTCTCACGTCATTCAAGCCAGCTAGAGTGTCATTGGTATTTACTGATCGTTCTGTGAAGATTCCACTCGGTATTCTGGAGGACTTGCCGGTGAAGATTGGAGATGGTTATATACCAGCGGACTTTGTAGTTCTTAAGCTAGAAACAGAGCCAAAGGATCCCCTCATCTTGGGACGACCTTTCTTGGCTACAGCTGGAGCCATTATCGATGTGCAGAAGGGCAAAATCGATCTTCATTTAGGAGATCTAATAATGAAGTTCGAAGTGGATAGGATGCTGAAAAATCCAATCATCGATGGACAGACGTTTTGGATTGACTGCGTTACTGAAGCCACTGAAGGAGTAGCGGATGAGATGCTGGTGAATGATCCCCTCGAGATCGCTTTGACACAATCCGAGGGAGAGTTTGGGTACTTGAGCGAGGACACAGCGGGTTATGCAAAGATGCTGGATTCCAGCAAGATGATGGAAAAGATGGTAGCATTCGTTACACTTGATGAGGATGACGAGCAATCGTCAATTGCTGAATCTCCCGCACCTATTGACAATCCATGGAGCGAACTGAAAGCTCCAAAGCTCGAGCTCAAACCGCTTCCCGCTGGGCTAAGGTACGCATTTCTTGGTCCTAACTATACATACCCTGTCATCATCAATGCTGAACTGAACAACGTAGAGACTGCCTTACTCTTGTGTGAATTGAGGAAATACCGTAGAGCACTAGGCTATTCTCTAGATGACATTACGGGAATCTCACCAGACCTTTGTATGCATAGGATACATCTAGAAGATGAATCGATGACTTCTGTAGAACATCAGAGACGGTTAAACCCGAATCTGAAAGATGTTGTAAAGAAAGAGATAATGAAACTTCTAGAGGCTGGTATCATATACGCTATATCTGATAGTACATGGGTGAGTCCGGTGCATGTAGTACCTAAGAAAAGCGGTTTGACAGTTGTTGAAAACGATAGAAATGAG
>PKMM01038501.1:30363-73509 GCA_002933915.1 Eutrema heterophyllum | reverse complement strand
GATGAGATGCTGGTGAATGATCCTCTCGAGATCGCTTTGACACAGTCCGAGGGAGAATTTGGGTACTTGAGCGAGGACACAGCGGGTTATGCAAAGATGATGGATTCCAGCAAGATGATGGAGAAGATGGTAGCATTTTTCGCACTTGACGAAAATGAGGAGCAATCGCCAATTGCTGAGTCTCCCGTACCTATTGACAATCCATGGAACGAACTCAAAGCTCCAAAGCTCGAGCTCAAACCGCTTCCCACTGGGCTAAGGTACGCTTTTCTTGGTCCTAACTACACGTACCTTGTCATCATCAATGCTAAACTGAACAACATAGAGACTGCCTTACTCTTGTGTGAATTGAGGAAATATCGTAGAGCACTAGGCTATTCTCTAGATGACATTACGAGAATCTCACCAGACCTTTGTATGCATAGGATACATCTAGAAGATGAATCAATGACTTCTGTAGAACATCAGAGACGGTTAAACCCGAATCTGAAAGATGTTGTGAAGAAAGAGATAATGAAACTTCTAGAGGCTGGTATCATATATGCTATATCTGATAGTACGTGGGTGAGTCCGGTACATGTAGTGCCTAAGAAAAGCGGTTTGACAGTAGTTGAAAACGATAGGAATGAGTTAATCCCGACTAGAACTGTCACTGGTCATAGAATGTGCATCGATTATAGGAAATTGAATGCTGCAACTCGAAAATATCATTTTCCTCTACCTTTTATTGATCAAATGCTTGAGAGATTGGCTAACCACCCTTACTACTGTTTTCTAGACGGTTATTCTGGTTTCTTTCAGATTCCGATGACCAGGAGAAGACCACATTCACATGTCCTTATGGCACTTATGTTTATCGCAGAATGCCATTTGGTTTGTGTAATGCGCCAGCCACGTTCCAACGCTGCATGATGTCAATCTTCACCGACATGATTGAAGACATAATGGAGGTCTTTATGGACAATTTCTCTGTCTACGGACCCTCTTTTGCTGAATGTCTTTCTAATTTGTGCAGGGTACTAAAGAGATGTGAGGAGAAACATTTGGTCTTAAACTGGGAGAAGTGCCACTTCATGGTAAAGGATGGAATCGTTTTGGGCCATAGAATTTCAGAAAGAGGAATCGAAGTTGACAAGGCCAAAATAGAGGTGATGACGAGTTTACACCCACCAACTTCTGTCAAAGGCATCAAGAGTTTCCTTGGACATGATGGTTTCTATAGGCGATTCATCAAGGACTTCTCGAAGATTGTTAGACCATTGACGCAGCTGCTGTGCAAAGATGTGAAGTTCGATTTCAATGATGAGTGTTTGGCGGCCTTTCACATGATTAAAGGAGCACTTGTTAGCGCACCTATTGTATAACCGCCAGACTGGGAGTTGCCTTTTGAGGTGATGTGTGACGCCAGTGACTACGCAGTGGGTGCTGTTTTGGGACAGCGAAAAGACAAAAGAGTGCACATTATCTATTATGCCAGCAGAACTCTTGATGACGCCCAATGCAAATACGGTACAACGGAGAAAGAGCTTCTCGCGGTCGTGTACGCATTTGATAAATTCAGGACGCATCTGGTGGGCTCTAAAGTCTTAGTTCATACTGACCATGCTGCATTGAGGTATCTACTTAGCAAGAAGGATTCGAAGCCGAGGTTGTTGCGATGGATGCTGTTGTTGCAAGAATTTGATCTCAAGATTAAAGACAGAAAGGGGATCAAGAATGGAGTTGCCGATCATTTATCAAGAATGCGCATCGACGAGGAGGTTCCCATCAATGACTACCTCCTCGAGGAGAATGTATATGCGATCGAGGTTTTGCGGGATGGTTCATTGTTCGTTCGGGCCGGTAAACTTCCCGAAATCCCATGGTTTTGCGAAATTGCCAATTTCCTTGCTGCAGAAGTGGAGCCGGACGGTTTTGCGGGGTACAAAAAGAAGAAATTTCTACGGGACATCAGATACTACTTTTGGGATTAACCGTACCTATACAGGCATTGTTCTGATGGTCTCTATAGACGTTGTGTCTCGGAGGAAGAAATCCCGGGAATTCTATATCATTGCCACGGGTCCAACTATGCGGGACATTTTGCTACCTTCAAGACCGTATCTAAGGTGTTGTAGGCCGGTTTCTGGTGGCCGACCATGTTCCGTGATGCTCACGCTTTTGTTTCCAAGTGTGAGGCCTGTCAACGTCAAGGAAACATCAGCAAAAGAAACGAGATGCCTCAAAATTTTATTCTCGAAGTGGAGGTGTTTGACTGTTGGGGAATCGACTTCATGGGTCCTTTTTCATCTTCTTTTGGGAATAAATACATCCTTGTTGCTGTGGACTACGTATCCAAGTGGATCGAAGCAATGGCGAGCCCGACTAACGACTCCAAGGTGGTCCTTAAGATGTTCAAATCTGTCATTTTCCCGAGATTTGGAGTTCCGAGAATCGTGATAAGCGATGGAGGATCGCATTTCATCAACAAACTATTCGAGAAACTCTTGAGGAAGAACGGTGTTACGCATAAGGTAGCCACTCCTTATCACCCTCAGACGAGCGGACAAGTGGAAATATCCAACCGAGAGATAAAGAGCATTCTTCAGAAGACGGTGAACATTACACGAAAAGATTGGGCCGTGAAGCTTGATGACGCACTATGGGCGTACAGAACCGCCTACAAGACACCTCTTGGCACGACCCCATTTCATCTTGTCTATGGAAAACCGTGTCACCTTCCAGTGGAACTCGAGTACAAGGCGGCATGGGTAGTGAAATTGCTGAATTTCAACATCAAAGCCGCATCCGAAAGAAGGTTGATTCACTCAACGAGTTGGATGAGATCCGTCAAACGGCGTATGAGAACTCCAAGATCTACAAGGAACGAACAAAAGCTTATCATGACAAGAAGATTATCCCGAAGAATTTCTCCGCCAATGATCAGGTGCTACTCTTCAACTCTCGCTTGAGACTTTTTCCGGGAAAGCTAAAGTCAAGATGGTTCGGCCCTTTCACGGTTAAAGAAGTTCGTCTTTACGGAGCATTAGTGTTGCGTAACCGCCAAGGAGGCAAATTCGTTGTCAATGGTCAGCGTCTTAAGCCATATCTCCCTGACAACGGAATCACTGCGGGATTCACCGTTCCCCTCGGTGATCCTCCTCTCGCCTAAACGGCTCTGGAGTCAAGCTAATGACTAAAAACGAGCGCTTGGTGGGAGTCAACCCACCGGTAAGTGTATATAATTTTTCTTTTCCATTTGTTTTCACTAATCTTTCTAATTTTTCATTTTGGATTTGAAATTTTAAGTTTTCTAAAAAAAATAAAAAAAAAAAAAACAGGGGTTTGGATCGATCGATCCAATTAATCGACATTTTTCTGGACCGACCGAGCAGCACGGGACCGACCGGAGCAGCTCGATCCAGCCGCAAAGGTAAGCGGTATCGATCGATCCTACGACTTGTATCGATCGATACAATCTTCAGGTAATGCCGGTCCGATTTTTCGGTTAAAACCGGTTTAATTTCACTAAAATCAAACCGAAAAACACGTTTCCTTCTTCCTGCGCTCGATTAAAATCGATCAAACCCCCTTTTTCTTCTCAAAATTTTCGAAAATCAGTTCTTAAGGGGATTTTGAAGTTTTAACCCAAATCTTTCATAACTTTCTCAATTCTCAACGGATTTTAACGATTTTTTGGTCTATCCCACTCGATTTTTTGAGCTCTTTCTGTTTCTCCTATCGACGTCCTCGATCTGCACAGGTATGGCACTCGAAATCTCTCTTGTTCAATCCGAAAATTCTAGGTAGAAATTGTGAAAATCAAAATCCTGTTTATAGCTTGTTCTTGGATTGATTCATGCTTGGTACACATGCTATAAACCGATTTTGAGTTGGGCATTGCTTGGAAACACTTAGTATTTGTGTTCTTGGATTGAATTGTGGATTGTGGGAATTTTGAGAAATTTGTGGAAGTGGTAGAATTTGGGATTATTGGAAGTTCTAGATGGAGATTGTTGTGCGTTTGAAGTTATTGATGGTATATTCACTTGATTGAGCGCTTAAATTGCACGATTCATCATTTTTGTTAAATCTCGTTTTTGGAACGTTTATCGTATTTTTGTGCAAACCTCTTAAACGTTTATGTTGTTTGTTTTGCAGACAATGCCTCAATCAAAAGGCAAAGAGCTGGCAAAGAAACGGAAGGAACCAAAGCAACGCCGGGTTAATACAATTGCGGCCTCTGGCTCGGGAACGGCTCCATTAACCGCACCGCCATGGCCTCGACGTGAAGGCGTCCGGTTCGAGAGTACCTATCTAACCTTAATCACAGGCATTCAACCAGACGATCTTACCAAGAACACGCGGTATCAGGAAAGGAAAGTTGGAAATGCTTGGGATGAGTTCGATTCACTGTTCTACAACAGGTTCCTTAGCGTCAGAATGGAACCTACGAAGATCATCTGCCCTGCAACTTTGGATGCAATGGGAATTCGCCAAGACGTGGAGACCAAACCCAATCTGGAGAAGATTGGGTTTGGTCATATTGCCACGAAGGAATATCCGGTCTATCCTGATTTGGTGCGGCAATTCCTAGCCTCTGTCAGACTCACATTCGCCCACCCGAAGTACAAACAAGTAGATGGTGCAACATTGACATACTTCTCCAGCGGATTGTTGTACGAGATATCGATCATAGAGCTCTGCAAGATCTACGGGTTCGACCATCGGAAGACAGACGCTCACTTTCCCGACAACTTCCCAAACCAGCGGGAACTTTGGAACCACATTGCTTCAGGTACTTTCCAATCTAGAGCGGCGAAGCAGGCCTTGATTCGGAACCCAGCCATTCGTGTGGTAGCCAAGATCATCAGCAACATTCTGTTTGCGAAGATAGAGCCCGGCGCAGTACATACTGACGAGTTACTCTTGCTACATTACGGGATTGGGGAGCATTTGTCAGGAGTCTACCAATTCCACTTCCCTGCACCATACGATGTGAACTTGGGCCTGGTATTCGCTCGGACTTTAGTGGCGAAGAATATTAAGTTCTTATGGAACCAGAAACAGAAGGAGAATATTGGGAGTTTGCTTACTCTTTTGTTCATACACCACATGATTGACTTCACCGGACGTGAATGCACCGCACGGGTTGGTTACATCGACAAGAAACATCTGATGGCTTGTCACATCCTCAAGAACGGGTACATATACGAGTTCACGGATCGACAGAGACGGGTCCAGAACTGCGCGCTTCCACAGCCCGAGATCACTGCGGTGAACAGTCCGGGCAACATCGAGTTCTTGCCTCCGCCAGAGCGTCTATGCACAGACGCAGCTGCCACCACGAGACGCAGAGGATGGACCTCCAACGCCCCACAGCATCCCCTAGAGGATGATCCCGTGCCAGACTTCTTCACTCAGCAGGAGCATGGGCAGACATCGCAGCCTCAGGACCCGATCGAGATGCTCCTTCCGGAGTACTCTGGTGAGTATGATTTTCCACCTCTATCTGCAGATGCTTTTGAAGGAGAATACAGAGCATGGATGGTGGAGACACAAAAGAAGAACCACGGCATGATGCAGAGAATTTGGGGTGCATTAGCAAAGATCAGATGCCCACGACCACCTCCTTGTTTCCGCGCGGAGCCAACCGCGAATGCTGACACAGCCGAGGACGATGATCCCGCTGTTGCTGGACACGGGACCTCAGAGAGCGCTGATATTGGGGAGTTATCCGATCCAGATGCGCGCGTTGCACGACGTAGGCGACGAGCTGGCCAGAGCGGGAGCGTCAGCCCAGACGACCCTCCTCGCTGAGCAGCGTATTCACTCTATCCACTGTCTTATCCATTTTTATTTTCTTGCTTTTACGTACGTTTTTACTTTTCTCTACGATTGATTCTCACACCGAGACAGTGTGAAGTAAGTCTGAGGGAGAGTGGCTACTAACGACGTTTATCTTCTTTTGGTTATGTTTGTTTTCTTTGGATTTTTTGGATTTTGTTTTTACATTTCCCGAGTCGTTTGAGTCGTTTAGTCGAGTCTAAAAAAAAAAATTAAAAAAAAAATGTGTGTGTTTTTCATTGTATTTACGAACCTTCTTTTGGAATTATTGTTCTAATTCTTCATCTGAGTAACCATTATTGCAGAATTCCGAATCAGACTAATGAAAAATCCAGATGTTGACCGGCTAATCAGAAACATCCACGTCTCCACAAAAATCCAGATAGTCTGAGCTAATTTCTGAGCTCTTTCTTTTACCTCGTCATTGTGATCAGCGTCTTCAGAGCTTGACTCCTCATTCGTATCTAACAAAGACAACCTGTGAAAAGTATGATTCTCCTCTCCCGGTCCCAAAAATAAATTCATTTATATATAAAAAATAATACATATGGCACGGAAGTGAACCGGGGATTCGGTGGCAAAAACCATCAATACTCGTGTCTCATGAAAGATCGCCAAGGGAAGTGAGTCGGGGAGTGAACCGGGGATTCGGTGGCAAAAACCATCAATACTCGAGTCTCATGAACCGTTCTAAAAAAAAAAAAAAAAAAAAAAAAAAAAAGAGAGATGAATAAAATGAATATGTCTGGGGGAGAGGAAAAATAAGAAAGAATTAAAGGTTGGCTCGTTACAATATCGAAAGGGAAAGAGTCTAGAAGGCTCTTAGCACTGTTATCTTTGATGAGACCCAGCGATGATGGCTTTCGGACTATTCTGTGAGACTGTGGGGCGAATCTGGGAAGCTGCGATAACTGCGGAGAACTACATAATGGTATGTTCTGGATTTGGTGAAGCAATACGTGGATTACTAAGTTGAGGGGTCATTGCGATATTCTATAGAGAAGGTAAGTTCTCGCGTTTTCAAAACCTCTTCCTTATTCTTAGGTTTTTGGTTGCTTGCGGACAAGCAAAAGGCTAAGTCTGGGGGAGTTGATGTGTTGCGTTTTTGACGTTTTCCAATTCGCGTTTTTTGTACATAATCGAGTCTTTTTCGATTGTTTTAGTCTTCTAGGAGTCATTTCAGGTGTAAAGGTATTTCGGGATGGAGTCCGGAGGCCTAGAACGGAAAAACGGCGAAACCGAGCCGAAAAAGATGGGATTGATCGATCCCCCTTACTGGATCGATCGATCCAAGAAATCGGACATTTGATGGATCGATCTCTGATTGAGGCAGACCGATCGATCCGAAGAAAAAGATGGGATCGATCGATCCACATACCTGGATCGATCGATCCAGCTTCTGTTAATAGTGTAAAAAACGTGTTTTGAACTATTTCACCTAATTTTCTCTCTCTCTTTGACGAAAAACACTCAAAAATAAGGGGTCTAAGCCCATATGTAATATACTCTCTTGTCTCTGTACTCTTCTCTTTGATCTAGGTGATTTGTAAGCTTGGAAAGCAAACCTTTGATTCTACATATTGGAGAAGTTTTCTTAATCTCTTCTATTTCTGTTTTTGTTAATCATGTGTTTTTCATCATTTCTCTGTATTTGTTCTGCAATTATGAGTGAGTAGTGTCTTAGTTAAGCCAAGGGTGTTAAGGGATTTCATGATTTAACGGTTTATGATAGATTAAACGGGGATTTATTCGGTGGATTCTTCGTCTAGGGTGTTCTTATTGCTTGAATTAAACTGATCACTTGGTTCTTGATCTTAGGTTATCTAGAGCACGGGAGTGTTTTTCTAGATGTCGGAATTATCCTAGATGAGCAAAACGTCTTTATCCAACGGGAGTTGATGTTAAGGCGTTCTTGTGAACTTATCAAATCGAACTAGAAAAGCATGCTTAGAACATTTGAATTCAACGGGAGTTAGTCTTCATGGTTTTAAGCATAGGGATTAATACTCCGGGAGGAGGTTAATCTATTATTAGGTTTGAGTTCTAGACGTTTCTTAATGCAAACCCCTGTTTAAGATGCATTAACCGTTATTCGTGATTTCCCGCAACGTCACCCGAGGCTTAACGCTTTCTCTATTTGAATTTACACCGTTATATTTGTCGTTCTTAGTTTCGAAACCATAAAACAAAAAAAAATATCTGTCATTCGTCTTAGCTTTAATTTCATCCTGCATTCTCATAGTCGTAACATTGATCTCTGTGGATTCGATCCTAAAGTGCTACAATCGACAACCGTTATGATTGCGGTATAGTGTGCACTTTAGTTATTAATTGATTTGGTGAAACCACACTGAAAATCAGGTCTCGGAAGAGGATATTAAATACCTGCAAAATAGGTAATCATCAAACGCAGTATACGAGAACATTGAAGAAGAAAAAAACAGTTTAATATTATACACTACACAAAGTAGTTACACATATATATATATATACCTCATGGTAGACCTCGGTAACGCTCTTCTTGTTCTCAAATTGCATGCGCAATATCTTTGAAAATGAGTTGTATGCCCGATCGTCTTGTAACCTTGCCTACAGATAAACGTATTTAAGAGAAAAACGGCAAAATCAGAAAAGAGCAAATAATTTTATATTAGGGCTAGAATACAAAATGGTGTAATTTGTTTTCAGTTTTTGAAAAAAATGATAGAATAAATCGATAATCGAATCGTCCATCCCTATTTTCTACCATGGGTGAATGTGCTTAGCTTGACCTTGTTGATAAATCTAATAGCGTCCCCAAAATCAGGCACCGGTAGTGGAGTTTGGTCACCCTCGAGTGTTATGTTATAACACTCTGGCAAGAATTCATTGAAACCCAAAATCAGTTCTTGGTGGCCTTTGAAGAGTTCTTTTACCTTTGATCTCACACAACAATGACCAATTCTACAATGAAAATACCATCAAATTCTCCAGCTCCCCATAAATCATGAGTACTTATTATGTGAACACAAATTTGAACATAAAATTAAGAGGGAAATCAATCATTAACAATGAGAATATACCTCTTAGTTTTGAAGTCCTTCATGACCTTAAGAAATGTATAATATATTTCACGATTATCCTGAAATTTATCCCTAACAGTTTTGATGTATTCACGTGCATCTTTTATAGATAGCCTCGTTGCGACCATGGTTTGAAATTGCCTAGAACTTTAATAATTATTCAGAGAAAGAGAAAGTATATCAAATGTAAATTAATCGAAAGCCGTGATCAAAAGAAATTCAAAATCTATATATTCAACTAATCAAACTCGAATTCATCCAAAAATACGAGTAAAATCAAACAAGCAACATATCTAGTAATCATAGAAAAATCATAGGAAATATTGCAATGAAATTCGAGGCTACCAATCAGAAAATCGGAGCCTAACTTAATCCAGATATTATTTAACAATATAAGCATATAAACGCTCGAAACAAAGTTCAAAAGAAAAGCCATAAGATAAAACTAGACAAATTCATCGTATAATTGTCGAATTCTGCCGAGACCTAAGTCAACTAGAGGGAAAAGTTTCTCCTTACCTCACACGAAGCACGTAGATAAGACTTGAGCAATTCCCACCCTTGAACAATTCCCACAAAGATACACGAGAGAAGTTTTTAGTTTACTTTATTACATCACACTTATAAAGAGATGTAAAATACATTAAAACAAAAATCTTCTTTTTAAGGTAACATTTCAAATTTTTACTCTTTTTATTTTATTTTTTTCTCTTCTTATTTGACTAGTGGACAATTCATATTTCGCTCGTAATATTTTATTTTGTTATTTTATAGATACTGCTAGAAACAAAAATTGGCTATATCAGAATTTGTAGTTAACTTTTGTATTTCAAAAAAAAATATTTAAAATTTTAGCTAATAAAATTAAAATATCTAACTTATATATATGTTTTGTTTTATAGGTTTATATGGCTCTGAATGGTGACCGTTAGAGGAACAATAAGAGCGAAGAAGAACAAAATAATAGGAATATTTTTTCCTTATTGCTCCTTCTCAAATTTGATAAAGAATATTTTTTGTTCTATTATTCCCTAAACAAGAAGGAATGAAAAGGAATCATGTGTACAAAAAGTTACTTATAAATGATATATTTGTTAGGAATGAAGATGAATTCATTGTTTCTCATTAATTATAAATGGTGTATTTTTTTAGGAATGAAGAGAAATTCATTGTTCTTTCCTATTCAAATGGCCACCATTCAAAGCCTGTATGTGATAAAATAAAAAATATTTAAAATATAAAATATATATAACACACAGTTATATCTATTAGTATAACTTTAAAATTAATTCAAGTTTCTATATATCTTGATATTTAGGTGGATATCAGAATTCTTTCATGTTTCTAAACCTTATTTCTTCTCTATTAGAAAAGGTAACACCCTGATATGTAAACACTCTGATATATAAACACTAAACTTTATTATTATAATTTTGATTAATCGGGTACAAAATTCACCACCAACCCCCCCTCAATTTTGTTGGGGAGTGCCTTGATGCTTTCCAATATCCCTTCTATATTAAGGGAACGAACAAAGAGCGAGAGAAAGTTAATTAAAAATTGTCAGATTAATTACGAGAATGTTTTTTTACGAGAATTTATCAATTTAATATTAAATTTAATGTTACAAACACTAAAGAAAAAATAGAAAAAAACTTATGGAAAACACTTAGAAAGGAAAAAATAGAAAATAGGAAAACTAAAGAAAATGGGAAAATCAATTTTGAATAAGAAAAATTAAGTTATTCTTATTTCCTACCTGGTTTTTATGATATGGATATAATTCAACACCTTATTCTAAAAAAAACATAAATATTAGTAGGGAAATATGGGTGCACGGCCTTTTTTGGACACAATTTGTGGATCTAACGCCTTACCCTGTGCAATTTATTATTTTGCCCATTTTTGTTTATGGCAGTTGTTTTTTTTTTCCTTCCTCTCTCACATTTAACGTTTTGGTTGTTGGTTTTGGAGTCTTCTTCTCGAACCAAAAAGTTCATGTTCACGTACGTTTGTTCATGATAACAATTTTAATAAAGTTATGTTAAAATGCCCAAGTATCTCAATAAATGTATGTTCATGCTTTAAATTTAGAGTTTAGATTTCTATTTTTATATGTTATTTATAGTTGTCAATAAGACTTGCTGTCTTCTCCATCCATGCCACAAGGCGCAAGGCCCCGATGGATTTTCAGCAAGCTTCTTCCATTCCAACTGGAGCACGGTGGGACATGAAATTGTGATTGAAATCCAGGAGTTCTTTTCTACTGGTGTCTTACCTCGTTCTAGCAATGAAACCTTTATCAGACTGATTCCCAAGGGACAAGGTCCAAAGAAGATGGAAGACTACATGCATTAATTAAATCTCTGAGGAGACAAATCTGCGATTGATTGCTGAACCGACGGCGGAGGAAATATTGACGAAGTTTAAGATGGTTTGCTAAGGTTTATGATGTTCAGCTGTTTTTAGAAATTAAATATTCTTTATGGTTGTCATACTTTACAATATTCAATTTGGGTTCCCTATTTCACATTTTCGCTATTTTCAATTTACAGTTTAGATTTCTAGTTATACGTTCTTTATGGTTACCATACTTTACATTATTTAATTGGGTTCACCATTTTTCATATTCGTTATTTTTTTATTTAAGGTGTAGATTTCATTCGTTATAAGAAAAGTGTATATATCTATAAAGTTAAGCAAGTTTTCGGTACTTTTAACAAGTTTATGTGTACAAAGAAAATTAACTTGAGGTTAGCCTTGAACATATTTATGTCAAATCAGGGTTATTTACGGTAAAAAAAATTATTAATGCATAAGGGTGTTAGGTTAGGTTAGTCAACAGTATTTTGACATATCAAGGGGTTATATTTATTTGCAAATGTCCCATATTAGTATATTTACTGGAATATTATTATTGCTTCCAGGTTCATGCTTTATGTTGGGGATGAATTTCAACTTACGAGGAAAAATCCCATTACGGAGGGCTCATTAACGGTTTATGGGCCACACACACAAGGTCCGGAGGTCTATTACACTCCACCCGGAATTGATGTGTCCAGAGCGAGCTCCCTAGAGAAGTTGTTCTCTCGGAAGCTCATGATCATCATATCTCCAAATTTATTATATGCAAGATATTTAATGAATCAACCTACCCTCGGTGGGGCATTAAATGATGAGGGGATGGGTTGCTCACCTGATGACGTTTTGACAAAATACGCTATGTTTCGAGATACATGCGGCATACGAAATGTAAGCCACTTACTTTTTCAGAACTTTCATGATGATGATCCATCCACTCAATCTGACGTGGTCGGCGCAAACCGATTAACGTGCGACCTGTTAAGGGTCCAAGCCAAAAAAAATATATTAATAAAATTCATTGTACCTCGATAAAGGAGTCTAGACTTTTCTCTAAATGATGTGCTTCTAGAAAAACAGTAAGAGGTTCTAGATATCTCCCACTTCAATAGTTCACAAGAGATATATTCATTACTACTTTTTGAACACATCTCGGTAAACCCAATAAACGTCCATTTTAGATCGTGAATCATTTCGACCCGACCTAGAACGATTCCTTGAGTGTACTTTGTCTGACCCATTTTTTGCTCGCTGTCCAGTCACATGGTCTTTTTCTGATTTAAGCGTTAAATAATCATCACTAGGACGCCATCCCATCGTCTCGATATTCCTTGTCATATATTATTGTTTGAGGTTTTCTTGTTTTTGAGAGTTCAAACTTGCTATGCGATATATTCCAAACTCGAAAAATTTATGCATCAACGGAATCACAAATCATATATGAACATATTAATATAATCACCTTTTTGACATAGATTCTCTTTTGTTTTTCTTGAAAAAGTACCGTTTTTTAAATTTCTCAATTAGGTTCTTTTCCCGATTGTTTTGGGTTTTCTCACCTAATTTAGTTACATCCTAATTTGTATATTGGGCTTTTAAAAAGCAACTGGGCCTATTGGACATCTCTATGTTTTTTTCTTTCTCATAAATTTTAATTAAAAAATATGAACACAAAATAATATAAATAGATGCCGACATGCCGTCAAAAGAAAAAACACAAAGATGAAAAAATATCGGGTCAAAGAAATAAAGAACAAATATAAAATAACATCTTATCACTTACTAGATGATGTAATATACTCGTACTAAAGTACCCGCATATACGCAGATTTGTAATTTAATATTTTATAATCCGTAAAAAAATTAAAAACGAAAAAATAGAAAACAAAACTAGATCACCCGTAAAAATATATAATACATAACTTTAGAAATGAAGTTTAGATTATATTTTTTCCTTTTTTGTAAGAATAATTTCTTCGATCTTAAAGCTATTTTGTTTAAAAATGAAAACGGTATTTAGTTTTTTCCTTAATAGAACAGTATTTTGTTACTTACCTTTTTTCCTTAATTTTTTTTAAAAAATCCTTAATCTATACGCAACTTTTTTTTTCATTTTTTTTGAACTTTGGCTTTTTAGAATAACTATTTTTTTTATTTTTTTTTATATTTGTATGCTAACTTTACTTTTCAAATTAAGTTTAGATTATATTTTTCCTTTTATTGTTAATAGTGCGTGTCGTAAAAAATGCTCGAACCAACAAAAACAAATTCTTTTAAATTTGCAATTTATATTGACCAACGTTTTACTATGTTTTGTCACTATTTTAAGTATGTCTGACAAAGTACTGCAGACTTATCCATTTCCTAATGAATGGTTGTGAAATTAATTAGCAATTTTCGGTGGCGATTCTTAACTTAAAAAACTGTAAATGAACAACTAAGCATTCATACACGAGTTTCTGCGTGGAGCTGCTAACATGTCGAATATAAAAACAATTATGTTTGAAATAAATTTTCCAAATAACATGTCAAAATAGTAATTAATTTTGTGAATAATGATTATCTACAGACAAGTAAAGGTTAAAGCGGGCCTAACCTATTTACTGTGAATATAAAGGCTTTCTCTCAGTCTCTCTGCAGATTGAATTTGATTATTCTTTACTTAGAGATAATGATTAATGATACAAGAATTATATGTTTGATGGTATCAGTTGACTGAAATAAAACCCAAAAGTTATTCGGTTTTCAATTTGATTTTGGTTCAATTTTCATTAAAATAACAAGCGTAATGCAAATAAGGAAATTAATATTCTCAAAATGTACATCTAAAATATACTTTGATAAAAATATGAATAGCAACAACTAAAGAACCGAAAGAAAGGAAAACTACAAAAAAGAAGAAGGAGAAACTCTTAATTAGCTAATCTCGAACCAAATCGGAAAAGAAGGAAGCATATGCTCGAGTAGGTGAACCGAATGTTTAGTGATGATGAGATGTCAACGTGCGTAACCACCTTGTGAGACGGTCCATAGGTGACAACTTCGGAACATTGGTTATTGGTCCGACCACGACTTGAAGCTTAAGCCCAGCCTCACAGTGACCGGGCTTCGAGCTTATGAAATAATGAACTCCTGGTTTGGTGAGACTGACGAGATCGTAGCCCGTCTTGTGCACGGCAACAGGTGAAGTCGGGTCGCAGTATAAGAATTCCAGATCACCGCTGATTTCTACGACGTCGTTGAATTCTTCGCCGTTTTCGAAAAGGAGATTGTCTCCAACATGAAACTGTTTCTCCACGCTCCACTTGTAATAGTAGTCACTCTCGTAAATCCTCCATCCTTTTGAGTCACCGACCTTGTAGATATTTCCAAAAGGAAGGATCTTGCTCGGCGGCGGTGGTGGAGGAATCGGACGTGACGGGTCATGGACGACAAGAACCTCGAGCTTCTGTCCGGATGAGCATTGAGTATGATTTGAAGTGATGAAGAAGTAAGAACCTGGTTCCGTAAGGGTTACGACATCGTGTCCTGTGTTGTAGACGGCTATAGGAAAAGAAGAGTCGCAGAATTGGGACTCCAAAGCGCCGGAGACTTGTGTGACGTCGTTCAAGTTGCGATCGTATTCGAAGACCAGAGAATCTCCGACGTGAAATTCCTTACGCTCGGCCCAACCGTAATAGACGTCGTCCTTCGCAGTCCATCCGTCGGAGTCTCCCACTTTGTAGGTCGTCGCGGAGCAGCAACCCAAGAGAATCGTGAAGGTTGTTATCATCACGACCACGAAGCTCAACACCTTCTTAGTGTTTGTTGTATCCATGATTCGATGGTATACGAAAAGAAGGAACTAAGAAGCAAACAAGGAAAAGGTCGCTGAGAGATCGAGAGAGAGAGAGAGTTTGAAGGAAAAGTATCGATAATGTGTTTGTGAGGAAAAATAATGTACCCTATCACTTTTTATATAGTGCATTAACTATCCTAATCCTTGTCTTTTTTACGTTTTTATTTACCTAATTTCCTTTTTCTAGAACAATTCACGATTTAATCTATTTGAAATATATGTACGTTTTTTGCCTTTTTGGACCTAAATCCACCTCTTACCTTACCAAACAAGTTTAAAGTCTCACGTATTTTTCTGATTACATACGTTAATTTGTCTTATTTTTATTATTTTATTTTATTCAAAAACTTATCCTCTTTTATCATCATAAAAATTGGATATCTAATTTTCTTTTTTGGAACTAACTATATCTTTAATCTAGTTATCCTTTTTAATCAATTTCCTTTTCAAAGGGTTTTCGCTTCGTTAAAAATATAACTACAAAAGTCCATATACCATGTTATAAAATGGATAATATTTATAAATTTTCATCAGCCATGTTACAAAATTATATTATTTAAAAAAAAATTTTAAAGTAATGAGCTCTTTACTCGCCAAAGACACGTCACCGGTAGGTTCTTTACCACCACTTCGAAGCAATGGTGAACTCAGACTCCAATGGTAGCGTGTCATAGATGGTAACCAAGTAACACATGGACAAGACTAGGTACATAAAACTAAGCATGGGCATCCGATTTATCTGTTTTTTTTTTTTTTTTGTTAATTCGGTTTTCGTTTGTTTTGTTCGATAAAATCTCGTCAAAGTAAACCACTACAAGAAAACATGGTCTTTTCCGTCGGCCATAATTCCGTCGGAAATTTCCAACGGGAATTGGACGAAAGTAACATCCGTCGGAAAATAGGACCCGTCGGAAATTCGTCGGAAATTTCCGACAGATTTCCGACGCCAATGATCCGTCGGAAAAGAACCGACGGATTTTCGACGGCTTTTCGACAAATGATGTAGATGTTTGACGTTGCCGACGGATTTCTGACGACGACAATCCGTCGGACACATTCCGACGGATTTCTGACGACGACAATCCGTCGGACACATTCCGACGGATTTCTGACGGGTCGTCGACGGGTTTCCGACGGGTCGTCGACGGGTTTCCGACGGATTGTAGCCGTTTGAAATAATATATACGTTACATAGTCGTTTAAATATAGCCGTTAAAACCGTCGGAAATCTGTCGGAAAACGCGCACAATTTCCTTATAAAAACGTATCCACCATCTCATTTACAATCACAAAAAGAAAACCTCTCATCTACAATTCCTTACAAAAATGTCTTCTTCAGATCCTTATAATTATTTGTGATCATGGATGGACAAGCCTCATCAAATTCCGGACACGGGCCTAGTTACGGAAGAATTCAGAGAAGGTTTGGAAGAATTCAGAGAAGGTCTGCAGGAATTCATGGCACTTGCGGCTAAGCAGAAGAAAGCGAAAAAAACCGGTAAAATCTATTACCCTTGTACGAATTGTCGGAATCGTAGA
The DNA here is from genome assembly GCA_002933915.1 of Eutrema heterophyllum. NCBI lineage: Eukaryota > Viridiplantae > Streptophyta > Magnoliopsida > Brassicales > Brassicaceae > Eutrema > Eutrema heterophyllum. Next base: position 56,883 of record PKMM01038501.1, on the reverse strand, counting down.
TTAATCGTGATAGATGAAGTATGGTCACACCTTTATTGTCATGGGTTTGTGCCGGGTTACAAGATTTGGTATTATCATGGAGAAAATGATACAATGGTAGATAATTATGCTAGTACTAGTGAACAATATATTGGGGATACAAAAACTTGTTGCTGGGCTAGGATTGCCGTATCAGATGATAGATGTATGCATCGACAACTGTATGATATACTGGAGAGAAGACGCATGCCGTTCGACATGTCGTTTTTGTCGCAAACCTCGGTATAAGGAAACATGTAGAAGAGTGTCAGTGCCATATAAATGGATGTGGTATTTGCCGTTAACAGAGAGATTGAAGAGGTTATATCAGTCAGAGCGCACAACGGGAGCAATAAGATGGCATGCATAGCATACAACGGATGGAGAAATTGCTCATCCCTCAGACGAAAGAGCATGGAAACATTTTTAATCAATGTATCCTAGTTTTGCGTATGATGCGAGGAATGTATACCTTGGATTATGTACTGATGGTTTCAACCCTTTTGGGAAGCACGGTAGACAATATTCATTGTGGCCAGTAATTGTAACACCTTACAATTTGCTGCCACCTAATCTTTGTGCATGAGACGAGAGTTCTTGTTCCTTAGCATTCTCGTTCCTGGACTAGAGCATCCGAAGAGAGCATTCGATGTGTTTTTGCAGCCATTGATTTATGAGTTGCAAATGTTATGGGAGCATGAAATTGAGGCGTTTGATGTTTCTTGTCAGCAAAATTTTGTCATGAGGTCGGTACTTATGTGGACCATTAGCGATTTTCCAGCATATGTCATGTTATCAGGATGGACAACGCACGGAAGGTTATCGTGCCCGTACTGTCAAGATAACACAGATGCGTTCCAATTAAAGCACAGACGCAAAACGTCTTGGTTTGATTGTCATAGGCAATTCCTACCAAGAGATCATCCTTATCGTCGGAGCACCACATTGTTTAGGAAGAACCGGAAAGTAATTGATTCTCCACCTCCTGAGTTAGATGGACAATATTTGTTGACTCAGTTCAGAGATTTTGGTGCAGATAGTACCGTTGATTGTTGTGGTAACGGGCATCATCCTGTTGATGGTTGTGGGAACTTACATAATTGGCACAAGAGGAGTATTTTCTAGGATTTGCCTTATTGGAAGGACCATCTTTTGAGGCATAATCTGGATGTCATGAACATTGAGAAAAAAAATTTCGACAACATTATGAACACCGTTCTCAATGTCTAAGGGAAGACGAAGGACAATCTAAAATCTAGATTGGACTTGCCAGACATTTGTTCTCGTAGAGCACTACATGTGACAGGGAACGGGAAGCCTCCGGTCCCAGCTTTTTGGTTGGATGAACGTTCAAAGGCCGAGTTTTTTTACTGGATAACCGATAGTGTTAAATACCCGAACGGATACGCATATAACCTTCGGAACTGCGTTGATCATGAAGAAGGGAAGTTTACTGGGATGAAGAGTCATGATTCCATGTGGTGATGCAGCGCCTCCTTCCCTTTGCCTTTGCATATCTTCTACCACGTAATGTCCACGAAGCAATTGCATGTATACAATCATTAAATTAATTTTTAAATACTTTACACAATACTTTAGTATTTATTTATTTATTTGTTATGCATATTATGCAGGGATTGGTACCTTTTTTGAGATATATGTTCGCGGTCTCTTACATTAGACAGTATCCGCAACCTTGCAAATAATATACCCGTAATCCTTTGCAATTTGGAGAAGATATTTCTGCCTTCCTTCTTTGATGTTATGGAACATCTAACAATTCATCTCCCTCGAGAAGCAGAGCTTGGGGGCTCGGTTCAGTACCGTTGGATGTATCCTTTCGAACGGTATATGTTTCATCCAAAGAAGAAGGTAAAAAATTTGAGCAAAGTGGAGGGTTCTATTGTCGCACATAGCATCAATGAAGAAACCTCACATTTTGCCAAGTTCTAGTTTCCATCACAAGTCAAAATGAAGAGTCGTAGACCAGCTCGACATGATGACAGAGGCGTACTACCTTTCTATCCGGTCGATGTTCCTCATATATTCTTAGAGATTGGACGACTTAGTGGAAAAGGCAAGAAGCGGAGACTTTCAGCACAGGAGCGGGATCATTTGCATATGTATATTCTCACAAACTGCGACGGAATTGAAGAACATGTGATGTATAGCACACGGGGGTATGCTTTTAAGATTCTTCGGGATGATAGGAGTGCGACAACTTCAGATTACGGTGTATCTACTCAGTCCGATGATCTTTTATACTATGATGTCGTACGTGAGATTTTTGATGTTCAGTACCCGGGAATGCTCGGTTTGAGATGTATTGCATTTTTATGCGACTGGAACGACCCATTAGTAGGAAGCGGTGTGCGACACGACCAATTTGGTGTTACATCATTACATAGCAGAAGGAGACTCCAGAAATGCGAGCCATTCGTACTTGCTTCACAAGCAGACCATGTTTTTTTTTTCTTTTACGTTAATTTTTAATTTAGTATTTTTGCATTCCCGTGGTTAAATTTTTATATGACTTTATTACATGGTCTAGGTATGCTATATTCCCTATCCTCGGGTGACAAACAAGCAAGACCTGTGGGTGACAGTCACATCGATAAACCCGAGAGGTAGGGTATATGGGATGTCCGATCATGAACCCCTCCAACAAAGCTCTGTAGGTTTAGGTTCAATCGAGCATTCCCTTGAGGTCGACCTTATTGTTGATTTCACCGTATACGCGGACGATCGGGTATTTGAGGATTCAGAGGAAGAATTTGACGAATTTGGGGAAACTTCCGATTCAGGAGAATCATATTACTCATCATCGGATTCAGAATAGTTTTTTAAACTTTGCATTGTAAAATATGTACTTGTACTAGATATTTATTTATGTGGAATTTATTAGTTATGTCTAAGTTTTATTAACTCAGGCTTTTTTGTACTTAAGTCTCACTATTTCGTAAACAAAAAAAAAGCCAAAGTATATATCGTCCGACAGATATGGTTTAGCCGGGAGAATTCCAGTTTTAGCCGAGGGGGGTTCCAGTTTTAGCCGAGGGGGTTCCAGTTTTAGCCGAGGGATTCTTAATCCGTCGGAAATCCATCGGAACCTTCCGACAGATTTCCGACGGCATGTTTAAAAATGTGGTTTAGGGTATAGGGTTTCGACATTTTTTTGTTGAATTGATGCTAAACATTTGTATGATGTATATACAATTAATACCTTGAAGATGTCAAATTTCAAAATAAAAATGGTATCTAGAATTTATAAAATTTGATGGAAGTGTTTGTATAAGTTATAGTGTAAGTTATATAGATGTTATGTGAAATTTTTAAGTATGATGTTGTAAAATTAATAAATTCATAGAAAGTCTCTAATATTGATGATTTAACAAATTTTTTGAATCAAACATGTAGATTAGGGATAGTTAAACCTTAAACCCTATTTATACCATAAACCTGTCGGAAATCCATTAGAAATATCCGACGGATCTTGGACCTTCGACACGTGCCCCAATACAAACGCTTGCAAAGAACATACGATATATTCGAATATCCGTCGGAAATTTCTGACGGATTTCCGACGGATTTAGATTTTTTCGAGACCGCGAGAAACTGAACCGCTTAAATGAAAAAAATTAAAAAACTGATGGATTTCCGACGGATATGGCCGTCGGAAATCCGAATATATCCGAGAAACGGTTTGTTTCTCTTCATTTTTCTCTTCTCTCTCTCTCTCTTCCTACGATTTTCTCTCCTCTCTCTCTCATGTTCTTGCGAAAACCCAGCCCCTAAATCTTCAATCTCTCCTCTCAATCCTCTTCTCAAGCCTCAATCCTTCAATCCTCATGGATCCCAACATGTAAGTCCCTCTAATTTTCTAAAAATTACTCATTTTCATTGTTAGATTAGTAATTAGAATTGTTATATTAGTATTTACAATTTGTTAGATTTTCAGAATAAAATATTAGGGTTTATGAGATTAGGGAATGGTATTTAGAATTTGTTAGGGATGTTAGAATTTTTGTATAATTTCGAAAATTAGTATATATAATTTTAGGATTATATAAAACGTTTTTGTAATATTAGGATTATATAAAACGTTTTTATCTAAATATTAGGTTTTTAGTTTTGATTTTTAGAAAAATGTTTTAAAACGCTTTTATATATTTTTAGAACTTTTAAAAACGTTTTTATATATTTTTTGGGTTTTAGAAAATTATAATTGATTTTTTCAGAATTTATTACTAATTAAAAACGTTTTTGTAATTTATAATTTATAATTTTAGATTTAGTAATTTATAAGTTTGTAAAAACGTTTTTGTATCAATTTTATTAGAATTATATAAAAAAACGTTTTTCTAATTTTTTTTGGTATAATTATATAAAAAAACGTTTTTTTAATTTGTTTTTAAATTTTGTGAAATTTTAGGAATTTTTTGGGAATTTTTGAAATTCTTTTGAATTTTGGGGAATCTTTGAAAATTTTAGGAATTTTTTGGGAATTTTTGAAAAATTTAAGAATTTTTTTTAATTTTTGGAAAATTTCGGGAATTTTGAAATTTTCGGGAATTTTGAAAATTTCGGCAAATTTGTATTTTTCGGGACATTTGAAATTTTCGAGATATTGTAAATTTTTGAGAATTTTTTATTTTTTATGAATTTGCGGATATTTTTTTGAATTTTCGGAAGTACTAACGATTTTATTGTTTTTCCCCCATGAATAACGAGGACGCACTACAGTTGGGCGACGGCTCCCAAGGCCGCCGTTCTCGGGGTTCTCGGGCTACGCCTCCTAGCGGATCAAGCTCGGGAACTCAAGTCCCGGAGTCCCAGCAATCCGCAGCTTGGAGCCGGATTAGCATCGAGGACCTAGTCCAACAACCCAACCGGAGCCATTGCATCCGTCTCAACCCGAAGTTTGAAGACGGGACTTGGTAAGTGAAATTTTGATTGTTATTTCAATTTTTTAAGATTTTGAATCTAATTAAACCGACTTAATTCTTTTTTTAATTGTTTTCAGGGTTAAGTTGTCGCCTGAGATCACAAATGCGATCTTACGGATGCTCCACAATATGTTGGACAAACCGTACGAGAAGTACTTAGACATGCCGAAAGACGAGAAGGACTTGTGGCACCGGAGTTTTGCGGTAAGTAAATTTTCGATTTGTATTCTTTTTTTAGTTTATTTTGTCAATTTTAATTTCGAATACTAACATTATGTTTTTTTTTTTAAATGTAGCAAGACTTCACGTGGCACCATTCCCTTACGAGGGAAGTACTTGCCCAATTCGACAGGTATGCCGCGCTTTCGTACTCGAACCACATGTACGAGTGGAAGCAGAAGTGGAAGCACGGTAAGGACAAGCCGAAGGACCTCGACGACGACGTCTGGAAGGGCTTCTGCGATTATTGGAGCAAGCCGAAGACGAAGAAGCTATCCGAAACAAACACGAAGAACCGGAAGAGCGAACGAGGAGGGAAGGGGATGTACATTCACAACGGCGGGGCAAAGACCGTCGAACGGGATGCAATGGAAATGGTAAGTCTAATTTCAATTTTTAATTATTAATTTCGTTTTTATTATTATTTACTTAACAACATTTTATAGGCGAAGCGTAACTCCCGACTACCTTAGAGTGATCGAGCAGAGGCACACCAACAAAAAAACTGGTGTGATCCAGGATCCCGGCATGCGTGACCTCGTTGAGATGTGCAAGAAGAAGAAGGTGGATCGGGAACGAGAAGTTGGACTCTCGCAGCTCACTCTCGATGGGTCGTCGTTCTCAAACGAGTTACCCTGGGAAGAGATCAACGACATTGTCCTCAATGTAAGTTTCTAATTATTTTTAATTATTTTTTTTTTTCAAAATTTCATTACTAACATTATTTTGATATTTTATTTTCATAGGAAACTCCGAAAGTCAAAGGGCGATTCGCTGGGTTAGGCGGACTTCCGACCCAGGAATCGTCTTCTTCCATTCCTCGGTTTCCTTCAGGATACAGAGACGAGATCGGGAGGCTCACCCAAACGGTGAAAGAACGTGACGCGGAGGTCGAGGAACTAAAGTCCGCACACACCTCAACTCAGACCTAGCTCACCTCTTTGCAGAAGATCATGCAGGGCGCCTTTCCACATCTCTTTCCACCCAACAACCCCGACGATCCCGACAACTCTCCGACCGTTTGAATTTTTTTTTTTTTTTTTTGAACATCAAAATATTTTGTTTAATGAATTATTTTTTTTATGATAATGAATTTTTATTAATTAATTTCTTTTTGTTAAAATAATTTCATTTAATTATTTATTTATTATAATTTATAAATGAGAATTAATTGAATAAAATCACAAAAAAAAATATCAAATTGAATATCCGTCGGAAATACGTCAGAACTTAAGGCTGTCAGACATCCATCGGAATTGTTCGGACGGATATCCGACGGATCTGTGACATTATTTCTGACAGAGTTCCGTCGGAAATCCGTCCGAAATATTTCCGTCGGAAATCCGTCCGAAATATTTCCGTCGAAATCCCGTCGGAGAATATCCGTTGGAAATCCGTCGTAAAACGCCATTTCCGACGGAAACAGCCATCAGAAATCGCATGTATTCTTGTAGTGAACCCAAAAAAGTTTGGTTCGTTTTGGAAATCAGTTTATTCGGTTTGGTTATGTATATACAATAACCGCCAAATAAAACCAAAATCCAATGAAGTTTGGTTTGCTCCGTTTGATAAAATTCAATTATCGGTTCGTTAAATCCGATAATCAAATATCAATGAATTGGGCCAGATCTTAAGATAACTGTAAGCCCATTTAAAACCAAAACCCGAAAATTGCCCCAACCCCAATAATAAATCTTCCAAAACGGCTTAAGATGGTGTTAGGTTTGATAAACAATTTTTTTTTTCAGAACCGCCGTCTTTAACGGTAAAAACAATCATCCACGATGTCTCAAGATGGCAATAAGGGCGACCATATGCAAATGAGATGAAGCCTAGGATAAAGATGGACGATGAGAGGCAAGAGTAGATGAGGAAAACTCAAGATTTTTCGAGAACATATGACAAAAGTAAGAAGGATGTGAAGAGGTACAAGCGACAATGACGAAGGAAAGGAAGAGTTGTAGAAGATGGAAAAATCTAGTCAGACTGATGGGTTACCGTTACCAAACCAAGAACCAAATAAAATTTTCAAAGCTTCCGAACGGTTCTTCTCCCAAAACCGAATCAAAACTGAATTCTCTAAAATTTGGTTTGTCATCTCAGTTCCAAATAGCTCTTAATCTCATCATATCACAAAATTTATCATACGCAAGATATATAATGAATCAGCCTACCTTATGAGGGTCATTAAATGATGAGAGGGTGGGTTGCTCACTAGATGACGTTTTGACGAAACACGCTATGTTTCGAGATACGTGTGGCGTACCAAATGTAAGCCACTTACTTTTTCAGCACTTTCATGATGATGGCCCAACCACTCAATCCGATGTGGTCGGGCAAACCGATTAAAGTGGGACCTGTTAAGGGTCCAAGCTATGTATTTTCTATAAATAAGATCCTTCTTACCTCGATAAAGGGGTCGAGACTTTTCTTTAAATGGCGTGCTTCTAGAAAAACAGTAAGAGGTTCCATATATCGCCTACTTCATTAGTTCCCAAGAGATATCTTCATTAGTACTTTTCGAAAAAATCTTGTTAAACCCATTAAACGTCCAGATTAGGTCGAGGATCCTTTCGACCCGACCTGGAACCATTCCTTGATAGTACTTTGTCTGACCCGTTTTTTGTTCGATGTCTAGTCACATGTCCTTTTCTGACTTTAGGGTCATATAATCATCGGTAGGACAACCTCTCGTCGTCTCGATATTCCTTGACCGAAATTACTGTTTGAGGTTTTCTTGTTTTCCAGAGTTCAAACTTGCTCTTTGATATATTCCAGACTCGAAAATTTTCCACATCACCGGAATCACAAATCATATCTGAACATATTAATATCATCACCTTTTTGACATAGATACTCTTTTTCTTGAAAAGGTACCGTTTTTAAAATTCCAATAATCTTGTTTATTTATTTTTTAGTTTTACTAACTTAATAAAATCTTGTTTTGTCCCAATTCGTAAAATAATATCTTGTTTTTGAGCAAAATAAACATCTTATTTATGTTAATCTATGAGTCTTTTTTTCCATTTTGATTACATTAATCTTCTTTTTTCCTTTGGCTAAAAATGCAATTATGAAATCAAATAATATATACATATTTTTTTTATTCACTAATTTTATAGTTTTCTTTGTTATGACAATGGATACTATATTTTTATGGCAACTTAAAAGCTTATACTAAGAAAAAAGTTTGGTTAGCCAAATCGTATTAATTTGAGTTTACATACAAAAAAATCAAAAGAACGAGAAACAGCGTTACAAGACAAATATTTCGGTTTACTATTCAGATTGCATAGAATGTAATAAATAGAGCAAAGCAAAAACAAATATGCCTTGCGAGTAATGGGAGAAAGCGGGGCTAACCTATTTATTCTGATGTCGTAAAAAAATGACAAGATACACACATGAATTTTGGCTCGGATTTGTTTTTTTTTTTTTTACGATATGATCAAAGAATATACCAGTTTGGTACCTCGGTCTGGCACTACTCACAAAGAGAATGTCGAAACAGGACTACGCACCACTAGTGGAATCCATTAGAGCGATAATTGGGACATGGACAGCTCGTTACTTAACTTATGCGGGAAGACTGCAACTCATCATTTCAGTTATAACGGGTATCACAAACTTCTGGCTCTCAGCTTTTAGACTGCTTCAAAGTTGTATCAAAGAGATCGAAAGCCTCTGCTCAGCTTTCCTGTGGTCAGGCCCTGAACTCAGCACTCGAAAATCAAAACTATCTTGGGTGGATGTGTGCCGGCCAAAGGAAGGTGGGCTGGGCATTAGACGACTCAAAGAGGTGAATATTGTTTGCTGTCTAAAACTTATTTGGAGACTAGTCTCGATGGAAAACTCTTTGTGGGTATATATACAATGGACTAGGAGCAATCTAATAAGAGAAGGAGGTTTCTGGTCTACGATTGGTAATCATTCGGTGAACTCAGGTTCGTGGATGTGGCGTAAGTTAATCAAATACAGAACTCTAGCAAGAGATTTCTACGAGATGGATACAAAAAGGGGAACTTCTACACATTTTTGGCATGACAATTGGTGTGAGCTAGGACCATTGATGGATCTAACCGGCCCAAGAGGAATAATAGACATGGGGATACAAAGAAATGCATTGGTTTCATATGTTCTAGAGTCTCATCGAGAAAGAAGACAACGAGGAGATTTGCTTCAAAAAACCGAAAAGGAGATAAGTTCAATGAGAGTGCGTAAAACAAATGAAAAGGACCAATCACTTAATTTGGAGGCTGAGGAATGGAAATTACCAAGCAAAGTTCAGAGCTAAAGAAACGTGGATGCAAATAAGAGAAGAAAAGGAGAAAGTGAAGTGGTATAAGGGGATTTGGTTCAAAAAAAGAACTCCGAAATTCAGTTTCATCACGTGGCTAGCTACACACAACAGATTGACAACTATGGACAAAATGCGAACTTGGAATCCTGGAATCTCAGGAATCTGTGTCTTGTGCAACAATGGTATAGAAACTCGAAGTCATCTATTCTTTTCGTGCACTTACTCGAATGAAGTATGGCGAAACCTCGCAAGGGGTCTTCTACGAGCCAACTTCAGCTCAGATTGGGACTCCGTCATCCACCTCATTTCAGAAACTTCAGGAAGTTATATAGAACAATTCCTTTTAAGGTACGTCTTTCAAACATCGATCTCATATATCTGGAAGGAAAGAAATGGACGTCAACATGGGAAAATACAAAAACCGGCAAGGCACCTCATAAGACTTATAGATACCACAGTCAAAAACAGAATCGCCTCTCTTAGAAGCACGGACTCAAGATTCGAATATGCTACAACCTCTTGGCTATGTACTCGATTATAATGATGTAAAATAGTTTTCAAGTTTTTCAAAGTTTCTAAAGAACGATGCACCTGATGTAAACTCTGTTTTTTTTTGCTTGAATAATTTAACATTCTCTTCAAAAAAAAAAAAAAAGATCAAAGAATATAAAGGCTTTCTCTCAGTCACCCTGCAGATTGAATTTGATTATTCTTTACTTAGAGATAATGATTAATGATACAAGAATTATATGTTTGATGGTACTATCAGTTGACTGAAATAAAACACAAAAGTTATTCGGTTTTCAATTTGATTTTGATTTTGGTTCAATTTTCATTAAAATAACAAGCGTAATGCAAATAAGGAAATTAATATTCTCAAAATGTACATCTAAAATATACTTTGATAAAAATATGAATAACAACAAGAACTAAAGAACCGAAAGAAAGGAAAACTACAAAAAAGAAGAAGAAGAAACTCTTAATTAGCTAGTCTTGAACCAAATCGGAAAAGATGGAAGCATATGCTCGAGTAGGTGAACGGAATGTTTAGTGATGATGAGATGTCAACGTGCGTAACCACCTTGTGAGACGGTCCATAGGTGACAACTTCGGAACATTGGTTATTGGTCTGACCACGATTTGAATCTTAAGCCCAGCCTCACAGTGACCGGGCTTCGAGCTTATGAAATAATGAACTCCTGGTTTGGTGAGTCTGACGAGATCGTAGCCCGTCTTGTGCACGGCAACAAGTGAAGTCGGGTCGTAGGATAAGAATTCCAGATCACCGCTGATTTCTAAGACGTCGTTGAATTCTTCGCCGTATTCGAAAAGGAGATTGTCTCCAACATGAAACTGTTTCTCCACGCTCCACTTGTAATAGTAGTCACTGTCATAAACCCTCCATCCTTTGGAGTCACCGACCTTGTAGATCTTTCCAAAAGGAAGGATCTTGCTCGGCGTTGGTGGAGGAACCGAACGTGACGGGTCATGGACGACAAGAACCTCGAGCTTCTGTCTGGATGAGCATTGAGTATGATTTGAAGTGATGAAGAAGTAAGAACCTGGTTCCGTAAGGGTTACGACATTGTGTCCTGTGTTGTAGACGGCTATAGGAAAAGAAGAGTCACAGAATTGGTGATGGAGGGTAAGAACAGAACTCAGCTCAATCTAGGGATTCTAAGAATCTCTAGAGACCTGCTTCTTGAAAAGATGAATTTAATATCAAATCGATTTCAAGGAAAAGAGAAAGTCTCTCTGTTTTTTTTAATTATCAAAAAGCTCCCGTTAGAAGGCAAAGATAAAAGGCTATACTAAAAAGGAAAACTATCATAACCGACTTTAAAAGACAATTCCTATTCGAAAAAGGAAAACTAAAACTCCAACGATAAAGAAATTGTAAATAAAACCAAAATAAGGAAATATGCTAAAAGACGTTAAAGCCGTTGCCGTTGAAGAGGTTAGGATGATGCTGCATCAGGACTCCCCGGGTGAGAAAGATTCGCCCTCGAATCTGGAACATGATCAACAGGAAGGTAGCGAGATAGATATTTGACATTAAATACATCAGACGTAGTAATATCCGGAGGAAGACGGAGACGATATGCGTTGTCATTGATTCGCTCAAGGACTTCCAAGGGACCAATTTTTTTTGCTTTAAGTTTGTTGTAGGAATGAGAGGGCATACGATCACGAGTAAGAACAGCCCACACAAGGTCACCTATTTCGAAGACAAGACGACGGCGATGTGCATATGCAGCGGTCTTGTATTCGACCACTTATGCTTCCAAATTTGCCTTTGTTTGCTCGTGTGTTTCCAAAATACTGTCCACAAATGTCTCTGGAACACCATGTAAACGCACACAATCCGGAAGAGAAGAAAGATTAGGGGGTCCACGAGGCACAATCCTGTAGGTAACACGAAATGGACTAAAACCAGAGCTTCGATTAACAGCATGGTTGTGTGCAAACTCAGCTTGTGGAAGTTTAGAGTCCCATGTCTTAATAGAAGAGCCAACCAAGCAACGTAAAAGATTTCCTAAAGAACGATTCGTGACCTCGGTTTGACCATCAGTCTGAGAATGGTAGGCAGAACTCATATCAAGACTTGTATCTAAGAGTTTCCACAAAGAACACCAAAAATGCCCAAGGAAGCGGGAGTCACGGTCTGAAACGATGGACAACGGCAGGCCATGTAAGCGATATATTTCCCGGAAAAATAAGGTCGCGACTTGAACGGCATCTGTAATACGCTTACAGGGAATAAAGTGAACCATCTTGGAGAAACGGTCAACGACAACAAAGATAGAATCAAATCCTTTTTTAGTACGTGGAAGACCCATCACAAAATCCATACTAATATCAGTCCAAGGTTGTGTTGGAACAGGTACATGAAGATATAAACCTGCATTGGAAGCTTGACCCTTAGAAGTTTGACAAGTGACACATCGTTCGACAAAACGCTCCACATCGCGACGAAGTGATGGCCAAAAATACGCCGAAGAAACCAAATGCAAGGTGCAATCGCGTCCAATATGTCCCTCATTATGAAGTTCAGAGATGAGTTGTAAACACAAGCTGCAATCGGGAATGCACAAACGGTTGTCACGGAATAAGAAGCCATCGTGAAGGGCATATGGAGGGGAAGAACCAACGGTGACAGCTTCCCAAATCGGACCAAAAAATGGATCAGTCGAGTATAGATCAACAAAGGAGCTAAACCCTGGAACCGAGACATGAATAATCGCGAGCAGGGAGTGACGTCTACTCAACGCATCGGCAACACAGTTACTTGCACCTGATGTGTGTTTAATCACAAAGGCAAACTGCTGGTGATAAGAGATCCAAGACGCATGCCTAGTAGAAACTTTATCTTGATTGCCAAGATGTTTGAGTGCATCGTGTTCCGTGTAGAGAACAAATTCCTTGTGGAATAAGTAATGTCGCCAATGCTTGACGGCTTGAATAATGGCATAGAACTCAATGTCATAGGTGCTATAACGAAATCGAGCACATGAGATCTTTTCACTAAAGAACGTGATTGGACGATTGCTTTGACTAAGAACTGCACGATTACCTATTTTAGAAGCATCACAATGTAGTTCGAATGCCTTAGTGGAATCGGGAAGAGCCAAAATCGGTGCTGAACTGAGCTTGTCTTTGATGATGTTGAATGCGTTTGTCGCGGCTGGTGTCCTAACAAAAGATCCCTCACGACTACAATCTGTAAATGGTGCCATACTAATGTTAAAATGAGGAACAAAACGGCGGTCGAAAGAAGCCAACCCATGGAAGTTGCGAGCCTCAGAGATAGTTGTAGGCGGAGGCCAAGAGCGAATAGCAGAAACCTTCTCCGGGTCAACTGCAAGTCCGCTAGCTGAGACAATATAACCCAAGAAGTGGACTTGAGAAGAACCAAAGGAACACTCCTTCATTGTTGCAAAGAGCTTATCGCGACGTAAGACCAAAAGAACATCACGCAAATGGAGTAAGTGGTCTTCAAGAGAGAGGCTGAAGATTAGGATATCGTCGAAGTAAATGACTACAAATTTTCCAATAAAAGGTCGGAGGGCTTGGTTCATGACACGTATGAAGGTGCTAGGTGCATTCGATAAACCGAAAGGCATAACCAACCATTCGAAAAGGCCTTCGCAAGTCTTAAAGGGCGTTTTCCATTGGTCACCCTGGCGAATATGAATTTGATGGTACCCACTTTTCAAATCCAGCTTGGAAAAATACTAGCCGTCCCAATCTGATCAAGGAGATCATCTAAACGGGGAATGGGAAAGCGATAGCGAACGGTGATCTTGTTAATGGCGCGACTATCCATACACATACGCCAAGAGCCATCTTTCTTCGGGATTAACAATGCTGGTACGGCGCAAGGGCTCATGCTTTGACGCAAAAATCCCTTAGAAACCAAGTCTTCGACTTGTTTGCGTAGCTCTTCATGTTCGGAAGGGCTCATCCGATAATGCAGACGATTAGGAAGAGAGGCGTCCGGAACGAAGTCGATTTGGTGTTGAATATCATGCAATGGAGGTAACCCTGGCGGAAGATCATCAGGAAACACATCGGAGAATTCCTGCAAGAGGTCAACAAACTCATGTCGTACGAATTGAACAAGAGGCGAGGAAGACGGAGTGGCGATCAGAATGAACACAAGGCCTTCTTCACGCATTGCAGCTTCAAACGATGCTTTGTATAGTAATAAAAGAGGGGCTGATGGTGGAGATGTAGCCTGCGGTAAAGACGGCTTCAAGGTAAAGCTACGGTTGTTGAATTTGAAGGTGTAAGTATTAAGGAATCCATCATGTATAACTTTGCGGTCAAATTCCCAAGGGTGACCTAGAAGCAAGTGGCAAGCATCCATCAGAACTACATCACAATAGGCCTGATCCTGATATGCATTACCGATTGAGAACGCCACTAAGGCACGACGGGTCACACGCACGTCGTTTTCTGTTCTAACCAAGCGAGTTTATACGGGTTGGGGTGTTCTTCATCCTTGAGTCCCAACTTGTGGACTGCATCAGCAGCGATAACATTCTCACAACTGCCGGAATCGATGATGAGTTTACACACTTTTCCACCAATCGTACAACGAGAGTGAAAGAGGTTGTTACGTTGTGGAAAATCAGCTTGAATGCGAGGCGCAAGACATGACTGTCGAAGCATTAGCGACACACCCGTGTCGGCTTCGAATTCTTCTGGTGACTCATCAATGATATCTTCAAATTCAATTTCCACATCACGACCAGTTGGATCCAAAAGTAATCCTCTGCGATTACGAGTTGGGCAAACAGACTGACGGTGACCGGGTTTACCACAAGAGAAACATCGAAGGGTACCAGTTCGGTTGGTGCGAGAAGGGTCAATCGGGACAATTGTTGTTTCGGGTGTTGCGTTGATAGGTGTAGTTGATGTTGAAGGCGGAGCAGAGAGGGGCAAGGTTTGTTGCTGTCGCGACGAGCTCCATGAAGAGAAATTAGTTTTTGTCTGACTTTCGACAGTTAAAGCTTGTTGATGAGCTTCAGAAATTGTTAGAGGATTGAATAAAGTCAGAGTTTGTTGAATTGGTTGGCATAAACCACCAACGAAACGAGCCACAATCTAATGTTCTGAATCTTGGAGATCGATCCGATTCAGCAGCAAGAAAAATTCGGTGGCATACTCTTCGACCGAGCGGCTTCCTTGTCATAAATTTTACAGTTTCTGGAACATAAGTTGATCATAGTTGTAAGGGAGAAACATCTTACGCAGATGCTTCTTCAATTTTGCCCATGAGGCAATCTTCGGCTTGCCCAAACGAGTACGAGACACCTTGATTTAGGTCCACCAAGCTGCTGCTCTGTTACGAAAACGCATTGTAATCACAGGGACACAACGTTCTAGGGGAACGTGTTTGAATTCCAATATCTCTTCAACCGTCACGATCCAGTCAAGTAACTCTTCTGCAGCTGGGCCACCGTGAAACTCAGGTATTTCAAATTTGAAGCTCTGTTCCCAGCGCCAAAATTCGTTCTGTACCACGACATGATTTGCGCCGAGATCAGCAAAGGAGTTTTCTTCGTCGTCGGAGCGTTCGTGGTCGTCTGAGTGATTTTCGGGAGGAGGTCGTCTGCGTGATTTGTGAGACGGTCCATAGGTGACAACTTCGGAACATTGGTTATTGGTCCGACCACGACTTGAAGCTTAAGCCCAGCCTCACAGTGACCAGGTTTCGAGCTTATGAAATAATTAACTCCTGGTTTGGTGAGACTGACGAGATTGTAGCCCGTCTTGTGCACGACAACAGGTAAAGTCGGGTCGCAGTATAAGAATTCCATATCACCGCTGATTTCTACGACGTTGTTGAATTCTTCGCCGTATTCGAAAAGGAGATTGTCTCCAACATGAAACTGTTTCTCCACGCTCCACTTGTAATAGTAGTTGATATCACTGTATTTTACCACCTCGAGTCTCATATTTTCTTTGGTTTTCCTTGTGTTTCATCTAGTTTTTATTATATATACATTGCATTTAGGTCCAAAGCGAGTCACATTACATTTTAGATGTTCTAGGTCGTTTTTGTTTTCTTTTGGCTTGCTTGAGCCTTTTTCAGGTGTTTAGGAGTGACTTGGAGTAGCTTGGATAAAAGGAGACGCTTGGAGCTCAAAAGAATATGTAGAGGCCATTCAAAGTTCTTTAGAGATCGACTCTTAAGAAAGGTTTCCATGTGGATTTAGCTTTGGCGATCTTCATGAAAGCCGTAGATAATTGAGTTAGCTTCGCGTGAGCGTTGGACTCGTGTCATTCCGAGCTGTGGTTCAATAGTTATGGCCGATTTACTGAAGACGTGTCGAAACGATTTCTGAAGTCCATGGACGATTTCTGAAGTCCATGGACAATTTCTAAAGTCCATAGACAATTTCTGAAGTCCAGGGACAATTTCTGAAGTCTACAGGCCATTCAAAGTGCTTTAAAGATCGACTCATAAGAACGGTTTCCATGTGGATTTAGCTTCGGAGATCTTCATGAAAGTCGTAGATAATTGAATTAGCTTCGCGTGAGCGTTGGATTCGAGTCATTCCGACCTGCGGTGCAAGAGTTATGCCCGATTTATTGAAGACATATCGATCTGGTGACTTTCCACTTGACTTTGGGCCCCTATACTTTTGTAATATATTGAACACTTTGTAGTTGTTTTTCAACAACTCACCACTGACGAAAATATCATCAGCTCTGCTCCTTTTTACTTTTTGAGAGAACTTATCTCTTCTCTCCTCTTGTATTCATGAAAGATTCAAGATCTACACCATTTTAGTGAAGATTTCCTCAACTTCTTTCCATCAATCTTCTTATTTTCACTATGTCTTGCTTTTGTTTGGTTTTGTTTTGTGATTTAGTTATGTGTGAGTAGTTTTATTATGGATTGTGGGAATGGTTGATTTAGAGGGATAGAAGATGATCTCTTGATGTTTAGAACAAGATTATAGAAGTTCTCATGTTTAGAAGTGGTCTTAAAGTTAGGATTGAACTAGCTACTCAATTTCTAGAACATGGACATATTACACTTGAGAGAGGTTTGGTAGCTGTCTAGAAGATTTCTAATCATGTTGTTGATGCTTAGCAAGATGAGAATCGTGACTAAGAATCATTCATTGGCTTAAAAGAATTTACGTTTTATTCTTGTTGATATTTCGGTAGCAATTGAGAGATTAGCTAATTTGAATTATCAATGAAGGGTTTAACATCATGAGAGTGAGTTAAGCTATTTGTATGTGTTCCTTGCCATAGAATTCAGCTCATTGAGTGATTAGAAACATCATTAGTGAATCATCGAATACTCCTAATCGAAAGCTATTTCCTACGATCCATATCTTTATTTTCTTGATTAAAATTGAGTTAGTGTTTTGTGTTCTTTAATTATGTGTTGTTAAAACTAGCTTGCAATCATTTTAATTGTCATGCATGATTTTATTCTCTGTCTTTTATTTTTAGTTTTTATCGTAATTAGTTCTTAGAACGAAAACCAACAAAAATCGTTTAGCTTAGCTTAAGTAGTTTCTTGTATTCTTACTGTGTTGTTCTTTCTCTCTGTGGATTCGATCCCTAAGTACTCAATGACAAACCGTTATGATTGCGGTAGTCTACACATTAGGGTAATTGATGTGTTGAAAAACGACTAATCAATTTTGCGCCGTTGCCGGGGAGAATTGCAATAGCCATTAGGATTTGGATTCTATCTAAGTCTAAGTATTTTTTTTTACTTTGTTACTAAACTACTCTGTTTTGTTTGCTCGGTTTTTGAAGGTGTATGCACACAAGAAGTCAAGGGCAAGAGAACTTACAACCACTTGTGCTAGACATTCGAAGACACGAAAGAGATAATCAAAGAGCAACCAGAGAACGTGAGGCGTCTAGGCATGGACGCACAACGAAATGATCCTCCTCACCTAGGAGAGAACCAACCGCCACCATCACTAGACGAAGTCCAAGGAGTGGGCTTAGACCCGAGGCAGCCATTCCATCCTCCTGGACAGCCACAAAGGATTGGTGCCTTCGATGAACCCACTACATAAGGGGTTCTAACTGGGATAAGGCCACCGCCATTTGCGAACAACAACTTTGAGATTAAATCAAGTCTCATTAACCTGGTGCAGAACTCGAGGTTCTTAAGGATGGCTTTGGAGAACCCGATCGATCACATCGATCAGTTCGACCGTCTTTGTGGGACGGTAAAAATGAATGGAGTCTCGGAGGACGTTGTCAAGCTAACTCTCTTCCCATTCTCTTTGGGAGACAAAGCTGCTCAATGGGAGAAGAGTGTGGTTACTACTACCATACCAACTTGGGAGGAATGCAAGAAGCAGTTCTTGGCGAAGTTTTTCTCGAGACAAAAGAAAGCAAAGCTGAGAAACGACATCACAAGCTTCAAGCAAGGAACCAATGAGTCGTTTTATGAAGCGTGGGAGAGATTGAAAGGTTATACAAGAGCTTGTCCACACCATGGAGTCTCCAAGGAAGCACTTCTCGGGATCCTATATGATATATCATGGTTTTTACCCCGTTTAAGCCATGATATAAGTCCGTTTTATAGAGTCTTTCTACTATTTTGTAGTGTTTAGAGTCTTTTACATGTTTTAGCATGTTTGGAGCATAATTGGAGATATTTGAGCTTTCTGGAGCATTTTGGAGCAAAGCAGAAGTTCGTGTAGCTGAGTACCCGATTTGAAGCCTCAGTATCGATCGATACTTACTAGTATCGGTCGATACTCACTGCAGCAAGACACGAGTCGCGACTTTTATGAAGAGTTGAAGAATTACAAAATTGCCCAGAAGACTTTATTATTTACAATTTAGCCCAAAACGTGTTTTAGGTGTTTAAATTAGGTTTTTAAGCCACTTGGGCTGACCAGTTAACTAGAAGACACACATGTTTCCAGCCTGAGCCAAATTTCTGCACTTCATCGACGTGGTTAGTATTCATAGAGCTTGATTCCTCATTCATATCTGACAAAAGAACTCATGTGTTTAAAAGTGACAGTATCTCTCTCCCCTAATATAAGTTAATAAATAAGTGCATGAAAAGATGAGATGATTTTCTCCTAAGTAGAGGGTTAGGAATGTTTCCAGCAATCCCATTATTCTACTTGGTGAGGAATGATCACACAAAGGTTGGAAGCGAGGCTAGGATTTTCCTATGATGCCATTATTCGCCTACACCCTTTGATACATTGAGAGGGAAGAACCGGGGATTCGGTGGCAAACTCCATCAATACTCGCGTCTCATACATTGATGTGTATGTGCAAATTTGAAAAAAAAAAAAAAAAAAGAGAATATGATAAGAAATAAGTCTGGGGGAGAGGAAAAGTGATACAAAAAGTGTGAAATTGGGTGGTTCCTTGTCATGATATTGTATGGGAAAGAATCTAGAAGGTTCTTGGTATTAATCATAGCGATGAAACTGGCGATGATGGGTTTAATTGAATGGAGCTGCGAAATAATGTGTGTAGTCTGGGGAAACTGCGAATGCCTAAGGAGAAGTACATGGTGGTTAGTCTTGGAACTGGTTAGGTGACATTTGGGTGCTTGGGAAAATGGTCATTGCAGTGTTTCAAGAACATGTGAGTCTCCGTGTTTTCAAACTTCTTTCTCTGGTTTGGTTTTCTTCTTGCTTGAGGGCAAGCAAAGGCTAAGTCTGGGGGAGTTGATATATCATGGTTTTTACCCCGTTTAAGCCATGATATAAGTCCGTTTTATAGAGTCTTTCTACTATTTTGTAGTGTTTTAGAGTCTTTTACAGGTTTTAGCACGTTTGGAGCATAATTGGAGATATTGGAGCTTTCTGGAGCATTTTGGAGCAAAGCAGAAGTTCGTGTAGCTGAGTACCCGATTTGAAACCTCAGTATCAATCGATACTTACTAGTATCGGTTGATACTCACTGCAGCAAGACACGTCGCGACTTTTATGAAGAGTTGAAGAATTGCAAAATTACCCAGAAGACTTTATTATTTACAATTTAGCCCAAAACGTGTTTGAGGAGTTTAAGTTAGGTTTTTAAGCCACTTTGGCTAAGACGTTCTAAAAAAGCTTTATTTTACTCTGGTTTCTGTGAGAGAGCTTTGGAGGGAGACAAGTCAGAACTCTGTTCATCTGAGAGAAGATTTCGAACCCTTGTTTTACTCTCTTCTATTTATTTGATTTGATGATCTATTCAATCATGTTGCTTGTTTCAATCTCCATGTCTGAGTAGATCCACTGTTAGGTTCAGGGTTCTCAAAAGGATTTTCTCTGAATGTTAGGTTAATTAGTTAATTATGAATCACCATCTGAATTAGTTCTTCACCATAGGTTGTTCTCATAGCTAATTCTAGGTTGACGAATCTGGAACTTAGATCTTAGGATAATTGATTAAGCACAAGAGTGCGATTAATTACCTGATAGAACTTAAGGTGAGCAAAATAACTATTCGCAAAGAGATTTGGTTTAGTTGTTTTGTGAACAAATCAAACTTGAACTAAAAGCTGGTTTAGACTTTAGGATTCGCAAAGAGATTTGGAATTCTAGGATTTAGACTTAGATAGTTTTCGCAACGAGAGTTGGTTAGCTATATTTTAGTGATTTGAGTTCAAGAACCGCGCTAAATATGAATCATGTTAGTTAGTTTATCTACATTCATTGAATTCCTGAGAAAAACCATGAGCCTATTTTCTTTCCTGACTTACAACTTGTTTAATTTACGCACTCGCATTTAATCACATTGTTTGGTTTAGCTTAATTCGAATCTATATAATCTATTGCGTGATATCTAGAGTTCTTGTGTTCGACCCCTACATATATTACAACAACTGCTTTAGTACTTATAGGGTATTAATTTGAGCATATCACTACAACCGTGGAGTTCTGGAGAAATACCAACTCGCTTTGAACACGGCAAGCAATGGGAGTTTTGCTAGCCAAGATGTTGTTAATGGAGAGATACTAGTTGAAAATCTAGCTCAAAGTGATCAAGGTTATGGAGGTGAATATGATCGAACAGTGAGGGACACAAGGTATGAAGATCAAAGGTTCAAGGACATCAACGACAAGTTGGAAAAAGTTTTACTTGTGAACCAAAGATCGATCAACTATGTGGGAGAGTTTGAAGGGCAGCAACAAATATACCAAGAAGTGGTAAAATAGAGAAGTGAAGAATCCCAAGAAGAACTCAACTACATAGGAAACCAAGGGGGATTCAACCAAAACTATCGGAACCATCCGAATATGTCTTATAGAAGCAACAATGTGGAGAATCCTCAGAACCAAGTCTACCCTCCTCAACAGAAACAACAAGGAAAAGGGTTCCAACAACAAGGTTTCCAACCTAGACTTTTCTTCTATTCGAATCAAGGAGGTTTCAAACCTAATCAAGGAGATTTTCAATCAAACCAAGGGAACTACAACTCAAACTACCAGCATGGCTATCAACCAAGGCCAAACAACAACCAAGCTCAAGGAGGCTCATCGAACCAAGGGGCACAAAATGATGTGCAAAGTATGCTCCAACAGATTTTGGAAGACCAAGCTAAAGGGCAAATTGAACTTACCAAGAAGATGGTGGATATCAACAACAAAGTCGATGGAGTGTACAACGAGCTGAATGCCAAAATTGAGCACTTGTCAACACATGTAAAAGGCCTAGACAACCAGATTGCTCAAGTAGCTTCAACGTCTAAAGGACCGAGCGGAGTTTTACCCGGTAAATCTGAAGCTAATCCGAAGGAGTATTGCCAAGCAATTACATTGAGAAGTGGAACTGAACTACCAACAAGGGAGCAAGTTGTGGTAGAGGCTGAGGAACCAAGTCAAGATGGACTTGAAGATTTTGGTGAAAATTTGCATGAACAAAAGACGGGATCGGTTTCACCAATCACGGCTCAGGATGAGCCAAATGTTGCTTTTGATGATATGATTTCTGAGGATCAAGAGGAGAAGAATGAAGTGGTGTCAACTGGAGTCATCAAGAAGAAGGTGGATTTCATTCTTCCACCATATGAACCAAAACTTCCATTTCCCGGAAGATTCAAGAGGCAAATCATGGACAAACAATTCGAGAAATTCAAGAAGATCATGGGAACGGTTCAAGTAACCATACCATTTGCTGATCTTATGCTTGAGTGTCTAATATACAACAAGCTCCTCAAAGACGTTATGGCCAAGAGAAGGCAACTTGAAGAGGCCATGGTAGTGATTAACCACGAGTGTAGCGCCATAATCCAGAACAACTTGCCTAAAAAGCTTAAAGACCCGGGCAGCTTCACGCTACCTTGCACACTAGGACCTTTGTCATTTGGAAGATGTCTAGTCGATCTCGGTGCAAGCGTGAGCCTCATGCCACTGACTGTATATAAGAGGCCTGGATACAGTAACTACAAGAAGACGAGAATCTCACTAGTCCTAGCGGATAGGACAATCCGATTTTCAATTGGGATTCTTGAAGACTTGCCATTGAAAGTTGGGAACTGCATCATCCCAACTGATTTCGTGGTAGTAGAGATGGATGAAGAACCATCAGATCTCATAATCTTGGGAAGACCTTTCTTAGCAACCGCGGGTGCCATCATTGACGTAAAGAACGGCATGATCGATCTACACTTGGGGGATCTCGTTCTAAAATTCAACATAATGGAAGTGATGAAGAAGCCAACCATAGAGGGAAGAGTTTTCTACATAGAAACCTTAGATGACATGGCTGATGAGTACTTGGCGGAGTTGAGCATGGAAGACGCTCTAGAAGTAGTCCTCACACAAGGGAGCGAAGAAAGTGAGCTTGTGAACGAAGAGGCAATCGAATATGAGAAAATCCTTGATTCTCATCCACCGTGGAACAAAGAAGCATACTTCTCGGAGTTAGGAGAAAACGTGGAAGAGGAGAAGAAAGAAGACACTAGCAATGGTATGTCTAGTGTGGAGGATGATTGGAGTGAACTCAACGCTCCACAACTTCAACTCAAACCGTTACCTAACGGTCTAAAGTACGCGTTTCTTGGACCGAACTCCACATATCCGGTTATCATAAATGCTGCATTGAATGAGGAGGAAACATCTATGCTTTTGAATGAATTGAAAAAGTATATGAAAGCTCTAGGCTATTCTTTGAAAGATATAAAAGGAATTTCTCCATCATTGTGCATGCATAGAATTCACTTGGAAGATGAATCTAAAACCTCAATTGAACACCAAAGAAGGTTGAACCCGAAGTTGAAAGAAGTAGTCAAAAAGGAAATTTTGAAACTACTTGAAGCGGGAGTGATCTATCCAATCTCGGATAGTATTTGGATCTCTCCGGTTCATGTAGTTCCAAAGAAAGGGGGAATGACTGTAATCAAAAATGAAAAAGACCAATTGATTCCAACCAGAACCATCACAGGCCATAGAGTATGCATTGACTATAGGAAACTGAATTCTTCAACTAGGAAATATCATTTTCCTTTGCCATTCATCGATCAAATGCTTGAACGACTTGCACATCATTCGTATTATTGCTTCCTCGATGGTTACTCGGGTTTCTTTCAAATACCAATACACCCGAGCGACCAAGAGAAGACGACTTTCACTTGTCCATATGGTACATTTTCTTATCGAAGGATGTCGTTTGGTTTGTGTAATGCACCCGTGACTTTTCAAAGGTGTATGATGTCTATCTTCTCTGACTACATAGAGGATATAATGGAAGTTTTTATGGATGACTTCTCTGTATATGGTTATTCGTTTGGTGGTTTTCTTTCTAATTTGTACAGGGTGCTCAAAAGATGTGAAGACACAAGTCTCATTCTAAATTGAGAAAAATGCCACTTCATGGTGAAGAACGGGATTGTTCTCGGGAATCGCAAATCTGAAAACGGGATCGAAGTTGATAAGGCAAAAATCGAGGTTATGGTGACTTTAGAAGATCCATCAACGGTCAAGGGCATCCAAAGCTTCTTGGGACATGCTGGGTTCTACAGGAGATTCATAAAAGACTTCTCAAAAATCGCAAGACCGCTCACAAGACTCTTATGCAAAGATGTTGATTTTGTCTTTGACGAGGATTGCCATGAAGCTTTTATGAAGTTGAAAAATGCTTTGGTGAGTGCACCAATTGTACAGCCACCGGATTGGAGTTTGCCATTTGAAGTAATGTGTGACGCAAGTGATTTCGCTGTCAGGGCAATATTGGGACAAAAGAAGGATGAAAAGCTCCATGTGATCTATTACGCAAGTCGGACCCTAGACGATGCACAAGTGAGATATGCGACAACGGAGAAAGAACTCTTGGCGATTGTCTATTCATTCGAGAAATTTCGATCCTACTTGGTGGGTTCGAAAGTCATTGTGCACACAGACCATGCTGCGTTAAGATATTTGCTGGCTAAGAAAGATGCCAAGCCGAGATTGTTGAGGTGGATTCTTCTCCTACAAGAGTTCGACCTTGAGATCAAAGACAAAAAGGGGATTGAGAATGGGGTAGCTGATCATTTATCAAGGATAAGGAATGAGGAGACAATCCCCATCGATGACTCATTGCCCGAAGAACAAGTGAACTTGATCTGAACTTTGTACAAGGCGGATTTTATGATGGAAGAAATATTGTCAACAAACACCATGGATGTTAGCTTGCCTTGGTATGCAGATATTGACAACTTTTTGTCGATCGAGAAAGAACCACCGAATCTCCAAGGGTATTCAAAGAAGAATTTCTACAAAGATGTTCGACATTATTTTTGGGACGAACCTTACCTCTATAAGCGTTGCAACGATGGACTCTATAGAAGATACATTTCGGAAGAGGAGACTCCCGGGATTTTGTTCAGCTGTCACGGATCGGACTATGGAGGACACTTGCAACATTCAAGACGGTCCAAAAAGCTCTACAAGCGGGATTCTGGTGGCCTACAATGTTTAGAGATGCTTACGATTACATATCTAAGTGTGATGCATGCCAAAGGAGAGGCAACGTAAGCATGAGGAATAAAATGCCTCAAAACCCGATTCTTGAAGTCGAGGTGTTTGACATTTGGGGCATTGATTTCATGGGACCATTCCCGTCATCGTATGGCAACCAATACATCCTTGTAGCGGTTGATTATGTGTCAAAATGGGTGGAAGCCATAGCGAGTCCAACAAATGATGCTAAGGTCGTTGTGAAATTGTTTAAGAGCATCATTTTTCCAAGGTTTGGAGTTCCACGTGTAGTCATAAGCGATGGAGGAAGCCACTTCATCAACAAAGTATTTGAAGGGCTTATGAAGAAGCATGGAGTGAAGCATAAGGTAGCTACACCTTATCATCCTCAAACATCTGGCCAAGTGGAGGTATCAAACCGTCAAATCAAGGCGATTCTAGAGAAGACGGTGGGAAAAACGAAGAAGGATTGGGCCACAAAGCTGGATGACGCTCTATGGGCATATCGAACGGCTTACAAGACGCCGATTGGAACAAATCCGTTTAACTTGCTATACAGAAAATCTTGCCACCTTCCGATGGAGATAGAATACAAGGCGTTGTGGGCAACCAAACTCCTTAACTTCGACCTCAAGACATCCTCCGAGAAGAGGTTAATACAATTGGAAGAGCTCGAGGAAATTCGCTAAGGAGCTTATGAGAGCTCAAGGATTTACAAAGAACGCACAAAAGCCTTCCACGACAAAAAGATTATGAAGAGAGACTTCAAAACCGGGGACCAAGTCCTGCTGTTCAACTCAAGGATTATATTGTTTCCCAGGATGTTAAAATCAAAGTGGTCGGGACCATTCACAATCAAAGAAGTCCACCCCTATGGAGCGATAGAACTGTGCAACAATTCCGGGGAAGAATTCACGGTGAATGGGCAGCGTTACAAGCCATACTTGGTGATATTCCCATATTCTACTTATTCTAGCATGCATATTAGTTAGGAGTTTGATGTGATTTGCATACTTATCATGGTTCTATCTCGCATTTTGGTCTTCCTTAGGAACTAGGATGTTGTGCATTAGGTCCTAGCGTATCTCGCATGTTTTGGAGTCTTTTCTAGGTACTTGGAAGCACTTTGGAAGGATTGGAAGTCACCAAGCCAAGCTGGATCGGAGTTGGGTACAAGAAGAGATGGCCAAGGCAAAACAGCAAGAAGGAGAGGAGTACGCCGACCCATCCTGGATCGGTATGATGGGTCGGTATGAAGACAGAAGCTCATACCGATCCACAACACTTTTTACACCGACCCAGAATCGATCGGTGTACCCTCCCAGAACTCCGAGATTTCGAACGGCACGTCTCCAAGTGATTTACACCGACCGATCCTGGATCGGTGTGATGGACCGGTACGAAGACAGAAGCTAACACCGATCCAAGAACTCTCCCATACCGGTCCAGAACCAAGCGGCACAAGGCACAGAAAGATTAGTGCCGACCCATCCTGGGTCGGTACTAACCAACCGGCACTAAATCCAGCACACGCACAATCGATCTCTGCCGGCTAAAAACCTTCCCGCGTGCGACCCAACTTCATTTTGGCCGGCTAAACCTGCACCAGAGTCAAGCGGCATTAAAGCAC
>PKMM01038501.1:0-21360 GCA_002933915.1 Eutrema heterophyllum | reverse complement strand
ACTCTTAGGGAGTGTGTCTAATGCTTGATTGTGCTTGAGAAAGACAAACTTGATCTCAAGGCATTTCCCACCCACAAGGTGTTCGATGAAATGCCTAAGAGAGCTTTCTAAGAGAAATACCCTTCTTAGCCTAAGAGATTAGTTGTCTAAGGGATTATTTAGGTGATCTTGATTAATGAAATTAATGCTTGCTAATTAAGAGTCCACAAATGAGAATTTGATCTTGGATTAGTAATTAGCATAGGTGATTAGTGCCTTGAGAGAGGATTAGTCGCGATTAGGATCTTAACCTTGGAAATTAACCTTGATTGTGTATGAGCATCATGAATTAGACTTGGAATAGCCTATATCCAATTACCCCATCCTTGGATTCGCTTTCACCATTTGAGTTTATATCTCGTTTAGTTTGTTTCGTTTTGTTTATTGCTAAATCTTTTTAGTGTACTAGTTAAAATCAACAACTCACTTATCTAGCTTAACTTACTTGAGTGCCTTGTATTCTTCGTGCTTAGAATTAATCCCAATACGGATTGATAACCTTCTATACTACTCGTATTGGAGTTATTGATACCTCCTTAAGACCGAAAAGTCTTAGTATCACTTGGCAGACATTACGATCGAGGAACAAGCCTTGATTCCTCTTTCCGACCCCCAAAACGCATGAGGCGTCAACAAAGTCAAGCTTAGTGACTTAAAACAAGCGCGCTTGGGAGGCAATCCCATGTTATCCTTTGTACATATGTTCATATGTTTGTTTGAAGTTTGATTTAATCCTTGCTTTATTGTGTTTTAGTGTTACATGGCATGGGGATTCGCAGAAAAATGATTCATAGTCAAAACGAAAAATCACAAGTCAAAGGAATGCTAAAGCTCCTCATCTCCACAAGTCCGGGGGAGAGGGCTTTGTCATTTAACGTCGTTTTCTATGTCTTATTTTATTTGTCTTTGAGTCACTTCGAGTCATGCATATCTCCATCTTTTGTGGAATAGCTCTGTCTCGAATGTGTTTTCTCATCTTTTTCTTTGTCTTATTTTCTTTCTCTTGAATCTTGCATTGTACATATTATATTGCATAGAAAAACAAAAAAATCGAAAATTTTCAAAAATCCAAAAAGAAATCATGTAGTTTGCATAATCTCATCTTCATAATAGGATTGTGTCTAGAAACTTGTAGGATTGCACTCATTTGCATAGGGGACAATGATTAAACATATGAACTTTGAAAACATTGCCCTTGATAAACATGTTATGATGCATAAACCGCTTCGAAAAATTGGAAAATCCATGCTTTGATCTCTTGGCTTACTTGTCTTTGATTAGGATGAAGCTTGCTGCGATTTGATTCCAACTCTATTTACTTGAACCTAACTTGAACATTAATTGTCTCGCCTAAAGGTTCAAAATGCATTCTCATGGTCTTAAATTATATACTCGAATTTTGTTATCCGTTTTGCCACTCTTGTGCTAATTCGAGTAGCTATCCTCATTTTTAGGGTAGATTCTCTTTTTTTATCATCACCTTTAATATCATCACCTTTTTGACATAGATTCTCTTTTTTTCTTGAAAAAGTACCGTTTTTAAAATTCCAATACTCTTTATTTCCTTCTAGTTTTACGAACTTAATAAATCTTGTTTTGTCCCAATTCGTAAAATAGTATCTTGTTAAGGAGCAAAATAAACATCTTATTTATGTTAATCTATGATTGTTTTTAACCTTTTTAATTACAATCTTCTTTTTTCCTTTGACGAAAAATGCAATTATGAAATCAAATAATACATATTTGTTTTATTCACTACTTTTATAGTTTTCTTTGTTATGACAATGGATACTATATTTTTATGTCAACTTAAAAGCTTATACTAAGAAAAAAGTTTGGTTAACCAAATCGTATTAATTGAGTTTACTTACAAAAAAAATCAAAAGAACGAGAAATAGCGTTACAAGACAAATAATTCGGTTTACTATTCAGATTGCATAGAATGTAATAAATAGAGCAAAGCAAAAACAAATATGCACTGCGAGTAATGGGAGAAAGCGGGCCTAACCTATTTATTTCGATGTCGTACAAAAATGACAAGATACACACATGAATTTTGGCTTGGGTTTGTTGTTTTTTTCTTACGATATGATCAAAGAATATAAAGGCTTTCTCTCAGTCTCTCTGCAGATTGAATTTGATTATTCTTTTCATAGAGATAATGATTAATGATACAAGAATTATATGTTTGATGGTATCAGTTGACTGAAATAAAACCCAAAAGTTATTCGGTTTTCAATTTGATTTTGATTTTGGTTCAATTTTCATTAAAATAACAAGCGTAATAAGGAAATTAATATTCTCAAAATGTACATCTAAAATATTCTTTGATAAAAATATGAATAGCAACAAGAACTAAAGAACCGAAAGAAAGGAAAACTACAAAAAAGAAGAAGGAGAAACTCTTAATTAGCTAATTTCGAACCAAATCGGAAAAGAAGGAAGCATATGCTCGAGTAGGTGAACCGAATGTTTAGTGATGATAAGATGTCAACGTGCGTAACCACCTTGTGAGACGGTCCATAGGTGACAACTTCGGACATTGGTTATGTTAAAACCAAGAACACAAAGACAACAAAGAATGATTTGACAGATTCTGCAAATTCTCTATTTGCTTTATTAGAAATCATTTAAACACATTTCTTACAAATTGTTTAATCAGATTTACGCAACGTCACAACTTGACTTGCCACTGACCATTTTCTAATCTACCCAAGAACCCTTCAACACTCTGATTTTTCCCCTACAAATGCCACAAAATTCAGCAAGCCACCTTCCTCATCGCTCTCTTCAGACTCAGTTTCGTTGAAGCTCAAGAATGACATGTCTTTCTTCTTGTGAAGACTAGGACATTCTGCCTTCACATGACCAAACCCCTTGCATTCACGACACTTGAGTTCCCTGAGTTTAGCCAGAGGACACTCAGAGTTAGAATGCCCATATCCTTCACACTCGTGACATTGGAGATCTCGTCTTCTATTGATTTTTCCAATTTCCTGCCTTGGTGTGTGAGTAGAGCTTCGCACAACCTCATTGTCCTGATTTCTTCCAAACAATCCACTTTGACATTTTTCAATTTTTTGTAGAGCCTTTTTGAAGTTTCGGGCCATTAATTTCATATTTTCTTCAAACTTTAGAGACAAGTTATGTTCCATCTTCTGCATCAGATCTGATTTCTTATCCGCAGTAAACGCTAAATCTTTGACAATCTTAGGTTGGTCTACAGCTGCCTCCATCTCCTCAGCTTTCAACATTCCCAGCAACTGAGAGAATTTCATGTCATCGGTGTTCATAGCCATCTTTAGAACAGCCTTTTGAGCTCCATACTTCGGAGGCAAGCATCTCAACATCTTTTTGACCAGCTTCTTATCCTTATATGTTTTTCCAAGCACCGATGCTTCATTCGCTATAGAGCTGAGTTTGGATCCAAAACTTGAGATGGATTCATCAATTCCCATACGCAGATTCTCAAACTGAGACGCCAGATGATCTATCCTTGTTCTCTTGACACTCGAGGTTCCTTCATAGAAATTTACCAGCACTTCCCAAGCATCCTTAGCAGCGGCACAGCCTTGAACAAGTTTGAACTCATCAGGATCAATAGCTGCAAAAATTTCGCTTATTGCTATAGAATTGAATCTCGATGCCTCCTTATCCGCTTTAGTCCATTTATCCTTTGGTTTAGGCTTCTTTTCTCCTGATTCATCAAGAACATATGGTTCTTCCCAACCAATTTCCACAGTAGTCCACGCATCCTCATCGATCGACTTGATTTTCTGCTTCATACGCACCTTCCAGTGACCGAAATTGTTCTCATCGAGCATAAGAGTTCGTCGAATGGCTATTGTCTCCATGTTCTTCTCAGGATCTCACCTGTGTTCGAAGCGTACTCCTTCGGCTATGTCCCGCTCTGATACCAATTGTTAAAACCAAGAACACAAAGACAACAAAGAACGATTTGACAGATTCTGCAAATTCTCTATTTGCTTTATTAGAAATCACTTAAACACACTTCTTACAAGTTGTTTAATCAGATTTACGCAACGTAACAACTTGACTTGCCACTGACCAATTTCTAATCTACCCAAGAACCCTTGAACACTCTTGTTCACTCGTTCTAAATCTCAACCAATACAAGAACCCTCTGTTCTCACAAGAACTCTATGTTCTCTCACCAAAATCTCTTGAGCACGTACCACGCGACGTCTCTATTTTTTGGATCAAACACAACCCTAGCGGCACCTCCGCTTTATATATTTTCCAACTCACGTCGTTGAGAATATTTGTTTCCAATATTGAGAAAATCTCCAAATCTTTGTTTCCACGATATGAGATCCTCGCTCCAATGACCTTCCGCCACGTCAGATGCGTTTAATTCATTTTATTTCACGCCTTAAGTTGATGCCTTGTGTTGCACATTGATTTCGTGTGCAACCTCATTCCTTGGTGCTAACAATCTCCCCCTTTTTGTCTGAGTGTGACACCTCAAGCTTCTTGCATCCTCAGTCTCTCTCTCTTCTCCACTCTCTCTGATTTTCATGCTCCAAGCTTCCCTGATTTTCTTCTTTAACTCAAAGCAGTTTCTCTTAAAGTGACCAATCTTCTCACAAAAGAAACACGCCCTTTTTTGTCTCAGCATTTCCCTTTTTGGTTTCATCACCAAGCGTCTTGGAATATCAGTTTTAACCATCTCTAACTGAATATTCTTATCTTCTTTTTCCCTATCATTTTTCACTGGGACAAAGTTCTTCATGCTTTGATAGCTTGGTTTCACATCACTTTGACTTGGTTGATCACGTCCATTAAAGCCCAGTCCCCAGTTCTGTTTGTCTGTCTTTCCCATTGTCAGAAGATGTTCCAATTTATCAGTTCCCTTGTTTAGCATTCTGATCCTCTTGAAGTTTTCTGAGAGATCATGTTCGAGACTTCTGCTCCTTGCCTTCTCTTCATCAAGCATCTCCTTCATCTTGATCATCTTGACTTCTAATTCCATAATTTTTAAGTTCTCTTTGTCTGACACGATTTTGTTCCCTGAAATATCAGACCCTTCGACCTTCACCTCGACATCTCCTTCAGCTTCCCCTCTGTCCATAGTTGGAGTACTTTCAAGTTCAAGGATATTCACCTTAGCTTCCAAGAGAGCTTTGTCCTTCAACAGCTGTAGATTGTCATGACTCAGTTTCACCCAGTTGTCATACAATGATCGATACTCAGCCTTTGCATCAAATTCATCATCGTCATCAGATTCTGATTCAGCATCAGATTCTTCATCTGATTTCTCCCCTACAAATGCCACAAAATTCAGTAAGCCACCTTCCTCATCGCTCTCTTCAGACTCAGTTTCGTTGAAGCTCAAGAATGACATGTCTTTCTTCTTGTGAAGACTAGGACATTCTGCCTTCACATGACCAAACCCCTTGCATTCACGACACTTGAGTTCCCTGAGTTTAGCCAGAGGACACTCATAGTTGGAATGCCCATATCCTTCACACTCGTGACATTGGAGATCTCGTCTTCTATTGATTTTTCCAATTTCCTGCCTTGGTGTGTGAGTAGAGCTTCGCACAACCTCATTGTCCTGATTTCTTCCAGACAATCCACTTTGACCTTTTTCAATTTTTTGTAGAGCCTTTTTGAAGTTTCGGGCCATTAATCCCATATTTTCTTCAAACTTCAGAGACAAGTTATGTTCCATCTTCTGCATCAGATCTGATTTCTTATCCGCAGTAAACGCTAAATCTTTGACAATCTTAGGTTGGTCTACAGCTGCCTCCATCTCCTCAGCTTTCAACATTCCCAGCAACTGAGAGAATTTCATTTCATCGGTGTTCATAGCCATCTTTAGAACAGCCTTTTGAGCTCCATACTTCGGAGGCAAGCATCTCAACATCTTTTTGACCAGTTTCTTATCCTTATATGTTTTTCCAAGCATCGATGCTTCATTCGCTATAGAGCTGAGTTTGGATCCAAAACTTGAGATGGATTCATCAATTCCCATACGCAGATTCTCAAACTGAGACGCTAGATGATCTATCCTTGTTCTCTTGACACTCAAGGTTCCTTCATAGAAATTTACCAGCACTTCCCAAGCATCCTTAGCAGCGGCACAGCCTTGAACAAGTTTGAACTCATCAGGATTAATAGCTGCAAAAATTTCGCTTATTGCTATAGATTGAATCTCGATGCCTCCTTATCCGCTTTAGTCCATTTATCCTTTGGTTTAGGCTTCTTTTCTCCTGATTCATCAAGAACATATGGTTCTTCCCAACCAATTTCCACAGCAGTCCACGCATCCTCATCGATCGACTTGATTTTCTGCTTCATACGCACCTTCCAGTGACCGAAATTGTTCTCATCGAGCATAAGAGTTCGTCGAATGGCTATTTTCTCCATGTTCTTCTCAGGATCTCACCTGTGTTCGAAGCGTACTCCTTCGGCTAGGTGTCCCGCTCTGATACCAATTGTTAAAACCAAGAACACAAAGACAACAAAGAACGATTTGACAGATTCTGCAAATTCTCTATTTGCTTTATTAGAAATCACTTAAACACACTTCTTAAAAGTTGTTTAATCAGATTTACGCAACGTCACAACTTGACTTGCCACTGACCAATTTCTAATCTACCCAAGAAGCCTTGAACACTCTTGTTCACTCGTTCTAAATCTCAACCAATACAAGAACCCTCTGTTCTCACAAGAACTCTATGTTCTCTCACCAAAATCTTTTGAGCACGTACCACGCGACGTCTCTATTTTTTGGATCAAACACAACCCTAGCGGCACCTTAGCTTTATATATTTTCCAACTCACGTCGTTGAGAATATTTGTTTCCAATATTGAGAAAATCTCCAAATCTTTGTTTCCACGATATGAGATCCTCGCTCCAATGACCTTCCGCCACGTCAGATGCGTTTAATTCATTTTATTTCACGCCTTAAGTTGATGCCTTGTGTTGCACATTGATTTCGTGTGCAACCTCATTCCTTGGCGCTAACAGGTTATTGGTCCGACCACGACTTGAAGCTTAAGCCCAGCCTCACAGTGACCGGGCTTCGAGCTTATGAAATAATGAACTCTTGGTTTGGTGAGACTGACGAGATCGTCTTGTGCACGGCAACAGGTGAAGTCGGGTCGCAGTATAAGAATTCCAGATTACCGCTGATTTCTACGACGTCGTTGAATTCTTCGCCGTATTCGAAAAGGAGATTGTCCCCAACATGAAACTGTTTCTCCACGCTCCACTTGTAATAGTAGTCACTGTCGTAAATCCTCCATCCTTTTGAGTCACCGACCTTGTAGATATTTCCAAAAGGAAGGATCTTGCTCGGCGGCGGTGGTGGAGGAATCGGACGTGACGGGTCATGGACGACAAGAACCTCGAGCTTCTGTCCGGATGAGCATTGAGTATGATTTGAAGTGATGAAGAAGTAAGAACCTGGTTCCGTAAGGGTTACGACATCGTGTCCTGTGTTGTAGACGGCTATAGGAAAAGAAGAGTCGCAGAATTGGGACTCCAAAGCGCCGGAGACTTGTGTGACGTCGTTCAAGTTGCGATCGTATTCGAAGACCAGAGAATCTCCGACGTGAAATTCCTTACGCTCGGCCCAACCGTAATACACGTCGTCCTTCGCAGTCCATCCGTCGGAGTCTCCCACTTTGTAGATCTTCGCGGAGCAGCAACCCAAGAGAATCGTGAAGTTTGTTATCATCACGACCACGAAGCTCAACACCTTCTTAGTGTTTGTTGTATCCATGATTCGATGGTATACGAAAAGAAGGAACTAAGAAGCAAACAAGGAAAAGGTCGCTGAGAGATCGAGAGGGAGAGAGAGTTTGAAGGAAAAGTATCGATAATGTGTTTGTGAGGAAAAATAATGTACCCTATCACTTTTTATATAGTGCATTAACGATCCTAATCCTTGCCTTTTTTACGTTTTTATTTATCTAATTTATTTTTTCTTGAACAACCCACGATTTAATCTATTTGAAATATATGTACGTTTTTGCATTTTGGACCTAAATCCACCTCTTACTTTACAAAAAAAAGTTTAAAGTCTCACGTGTTTTTCTGATTATACATGTTAATTTGTCTAATTTTTATTATATATTTTTTTTTCAAAAAATTATCCTATTTTATCATCATAAATATTGGATATCTAATTTTCCTTTTTGGGACTAATTAACTATATATTTAATCTGGTTATCCTTTTTAATCAATTTCCTTTTCAAAGATTTTTTGCTTTGTTAAAAATATAATTACGAAAGTCCATATACCATGATATAAAATGGAGAATATTTATAAATTTTCATAAGTAATGGGTTCTTTACTCGCCAAAAACACGTCACTGGTAGGTTCTTTACCACCACTTCGAAGTAATGGTGAACTCCGACTCCAACCATATCGTGTCATAGACAAGACCAGGTACATAAAACTAGGCATGTGCATCCGATTTATCTGGGTTTTTTTGTTTTTGTTAATTCAGTTTTCGTTTGTTCGGGTTTGATAAAATCTCGCCAAAGTAAACCCAAAAAAGTTTGGTTCGTTTTGGAGATTAGTTTATTCGGTTTGGTTATGTATATAAAATAACCGCCAAATAAAACCAAAATCTAATGAAGTTTGGTTTGCTCCGTTTGACAAAACTTAGATTATCGGTTCGTTAAATCCGATAATCAAATGTCAATGAATTGGGCCAGATCTTAAGATAATTGGAAGCCCATTTAAAACCAAAAACCAAAAATTGCCACAACCTCAGTAATAAGTCTTCCACGACGGCTCAAGATGGCGTTAGGTTTGATAAACAATTTATTATGTTTTTCAGAACCACCATCTTTAACGGTAAAAACAATCATCCACGATGTCTCGAGATGGCAATAACGGCGACCATATGCAAAGGAGATGAAGCCTAGGATAAAGATGGACGATGAGAGGCAAGAGTGGATGAGGAAAAGTCAAGATTGTCTAAGAACAGATGACAAAAGTAGGAAGGATGTGAAGAGGTACCAGTGAGAATGGCGAAGGAGAGGAAGAGTTGTAGAAGATGGAAAAATCTCGTCAAACCGATTGGTTACTGTTACCAAATTAAGAAGCGAATAGAATTTTCAAAGCTTCCAATCGGTTCTTCTTCCAAAACCGAATCAAAACTGAATTCTCTAAAATATGGTTCGACCGTCTTAGTTCCAAACGGTTCCCAAAAGCTCTTACTCATTATATCACAAAATTTATCATATGCGAGATATATGATGAATCAACCTAGCCTCTGTGGGGAATTAAATGATGAGAGGATGGGTTGCTCACCAGATGACGATTTGACCAAACACGCTATGTTTCGAGATACGTGCGGCGTATCAAATGTAAGGCACTTACTTTTTAAGCACTTTCATGATGATGGCCCACCCACTCAATCCGACGTGGTTAGGCATAACGATTAACGTGGGATTTGGTAAGGGTCCAAGCTATGTATTTTCTATAAATAAGATCCCTCATACCTCGATAAAAGGGTCGAGACTTTTCTTTAAATAACGTGCTTCTAGTAAAACAGTAAGAGGTTCCAGATATCTCCTACTTCATTAGTTCCCAAGAGATATCTTCATTAGTACTTTTCGAACAAATCTTGTTAAACCAATTAAACGTCCATATTAGGTCGAGGATCCTTTCGACCCGACCTAGAACCATTCCTAGATAGTACTTTGTTTGGCCCGTTTTCTGTTCGATGTCCAGTCACATGTCTTTTTCTGACGTAAGCGTCAGATAATCATCGGTAGGACACCCTCTCGCCGTCTCGATATTCCTTGACCGAAATTACTGTTTGAGGTTTTCTTGTTTTCCAGAGTTCAAACTTGCTCTTTGATATATTCCAGACTCGAAAATGTTCCGCATCACCGGAATCACAAATCATATCCGAACATATTAATATCATCACCTTTTTGACATAGATTCTCTTTTTTTCTTGAAAAAATACCGTTTTTAAAATTCCAATACTCTTTATTTCTTTCTAGTTTTACGAACTTAATAAATCTTGTTTTGTCCCAATTCGTAAAATAGTATCTTGTTAAGGAGCAAAATAAACATCTTATTTATGTTAATCTATGAGTGTTTTTAACCTTTTTAATTACAATCTTCTTTTTTCCTTTGGCTAAAAATGCAATTATGAAATCAAATAATACATATTTGTTTTATTCACTACTTTTATAGTTTTCTTTGTTATGACAATGGATACTATATTTTTATGTCAACTTAAAAGCTTATACTAAGAAAAAAGTTTGGTTAACCAAATCGTATTAATTGAGTTTACTTACAAAAAAAATCAAAAGAACGAGAAATAGCGTTACAAGACAAATAATTCGGTTTACTATTCAGATTGCATAGAATGTAATAAATAGAGCAAAGCAAAAACAAATATGCACTGCGAGTAATGGGAGAAAGCGGGCCTAACCTATTTATTTCGATGTCGTACAAAAATGACAAGATACACACATGAATTTTGGCTTGGGTTTGTTGTTTTTTTCTTACGATATGATCAAAGAATATAAAGGCTTTCTCTCAGTCTCTCTGCAGATTGAATTTGATTATTCTTTTCATAGAGATAATGATTAATGATACAAGAATTATATGTTTGATAGTATCAGTTGACTGAAATAAAACCCAAAAGTTATTCGGTTTTCAATTTGATTTTGATTTTGGTTCAATTTTCATTAAAATAACAAGCGTAATAAGGAAATTAATATTCTCAAAATGTACATCTAAAATATACTTTGATAAAAATATGAATAGCAACAAGAACTAAAGAACCGAAAGAAAGGAAAACTACAAAAAAGAAGGAGGAGAAACTCTTAATTAGCTAATTTCGAACCAAATCGGAAAAGAAGGAAGCATATGCTCGAGTAGGTGAACCGAATGTTTAGTGATGATGAGATGTCAACGTGCGTAACCACCTTGTGAGACGGTCCATAGGTGACAACTTCGGAACATTGGTTATTGGTCCGACCACGACTTGAAGCTTAAGCCCAGCCTCACAGTGGCCGGGATTCGAGCTTATGAAATAATGAACTCCTGGTTTGGTGAGACTGACGAGATCGTAGCCCGTCTTGTGCACGGCAACAGGTGAAGTCGGGTCGCAGTATAAGAATTCCAAATCACCGCTGATTTCTACGACGTCGTTGAATTCTTCGCCGTATTCGAAAAGGAGATTGTCTCCAACATGAAACTGTTTCTCCACGCTCCACTTGTAATAGTAGTCACTGTCGTAAATCCTCCATCCTTTTGAGTCACCGACCTTGTAGATATTTCCAAAAGGAAGGATCTTGCTCGGCGGCGGTGGTGGAGGAATCGGACGTGACGGGTCATGGACGACTAGAACCTCGAGCTTCTGTCCGGATGAGCATTGAGTATGATTTGAAGTGATGAAGAAGTAAGAACCTGGTTCCGTAAGGGTTACGACATCGTGTCCTGTGTTGTAGACGGCTATAGGAAAAGAAGAGTCGCAGAATTGGGACTCCAAAGCGCCGGAGACTTGTGTGACGTCGTTCAAGTTGCGATCGTATTCGAAGACCAGAGAATCTCCGACGTGAAATTCCTTACGCTCGGCCCAACCGTAATACACGTCGTCCTTCGCAGTCCATCCGTCGGAGTCTCCCACTTTGTAGATCTTCGCGGAGCAGCAACCCAAGAGAATCGTGAAGGTTGTTATCATCACGACCACGAAGCTCAACACCTTCTTAGTGTTTGTTGTATCCATGATTCGATGGTATACGAAAAGAAGGAACTAAGAAGCAAACAAGGAAAAGGTCGCTGAGAGATCGAGAGAGAGAGAGAGAGTTCGAAGGAAAAGTATCGATAATGTGTTTGTGAGGAAAAATAATGTACCCTATCACTTTTTATATAGTGCATTAACGATCCTAATCCTTGCCTTTTTTACGTTTTTATTTATCTAATTTCCTTTTTCTTGAACAACCCACGATTTAATCTATTTGAAATATATGTACGTTTTTGCCTTTTTGGACCTAAATCCACCACTTACTTTACAAAAAAAGTTTAAAGTCTCACGTGTTTTTTTGATTATACACGTTAATTTGTCTAATTTTTATTATATATTTTTATTCAAAAAATTATCTTATTTTATCATCATAAATATTGGATATCTAATTTTCCTTTTTGGAACTAATTAATTATATCTTTAATCTGGTTATCCTTTTTAATCAATTTCCTTTTCAAAGATTTTTTGCTTTGTTAAAAATATAATTACGAAAGTCCATATACCATGATATAAAATGGAGAATATTTATAAATTTTCATAAGTAATGGGTTCTTTACTCGCCAAAAACACGTCACTGGTAGGTTCTTTACCACCACTTCGAAGTAATGGTGAACTCCGACTCCAACCATAGCGTGTCATAGACAAGACCAGGTACATAAAACTAGGCATGTGCATCCTATTTATCTGGGTTTTTTTGTTTTTGTTAATTCAGTTTTCGTTTGTTCGGGTTTGATAAAATCTCGCCAAAGTAAACCCAAAAAAGTTTGGTTCGTTTTGGAAATTAGTTTATTCGGTTTGGTTATGTATATAAAATAACCGCCAAATAAAACCAAAATCTAATGAAGTTTGGTTTGCTCCGTTTGATAAAACTTAGATTATCGGTTCGTTAAATCCGATAATCAAATGTCAATGAATTGGGCCAGATCTTAAGATAATTGGAAGCCCATTTAAAACCAAAAACCAAAAATTGCCACAACCTCAGTAATAAGTCTTCCACGACGGCTCAAGATGGCGTTAGGTTTGATAAACAATTTATTATGTTTTTCAGAACCACCATCTTTAACGGTAAAAACAATCATCTATGATGTCTCGAGTGGCAATAACGGCGACCATATGCAAAGGAGATGAAGCCTAGGATAAAGATGGACGATGAGAGGCAAGAGTGGATGAGGAAAAGTCAAGATTGTTGATAACGGGATATTTTCGATTTCAATTATCCAAGTGTACTCATGTCATTGTAGCACTTGAGATGTCAATCCATAAGGGGTTAAGATTAAACACTAAGAATACATAAAACTTCTTAATCTAAGTAATTCAAGTAGAGGTTTTCTAACTACCTAAGTGGTATTGAAAACAAACTATATTTAACTAAAGCGATAGATAGAAACTCAAACTAGAATGCAAATTACAGTTTAAAACAATACTAAAAACGAATCCAAGGGTGAAGTGTGCGATTGTTGGTAACTTTAGAGGTTCACAATGATGCCAATATACTCAAGTAAAGTTAATCCTTAGATTACAATCATTAAACAAGATCAACCCAATTCCTTGGAATTAATCACTATGGAAATTACTAGATCAAGAACAAATTTCCATTTGTGATTTAGTAAGTTTCAAGCATTAGAAACAAGATCATTTAAGCAATAAACATCTTAGACAACTATTTCCATAGGCTAAGAATGCAATATCCCTTCATTAGTTCATTGGGGAATTTCATCGAACACCTTACGGGCGAGAAATTCCCTATGATCTAGATCAACTTGCTCATGGTCAATTTAGCATTAAGAACACTAAACAAGGAAGGATCATTGATAATCTAGGCCCTAACATCATTGATTCATACTAAAATTACCTAAATCTACTTCACCCTAGAATTCTATAAAACTACTCACAACCCATGTTTATCTCCACAAATCCCATAAAGGAAGTGTTTAGATTCATGGAAGATGATAAGAAGATAGATAGATGAAAGAAAATCAATCAATCAAGAACTTGCATTAAAACATCAAAAATCTCTTACAATCTCCTTACAAACCCTTAAACACGTTTTTTGTAAACTAAAAACAAGATAATCCCTCAATAATTATGTCTTTTGCTTATAAATGAAACAGGGTCGGGCCGGGTCAACCCGGGACAAACCGGGTTTGACCCGGTTATTTTTGTGTGCGCGAAGGTTCACAGCGGTCAGTTCTCCCCCGCTGCATGACCGCTGTGAATGATTTGGTTTGCTCCGGAGGAAGCCACAGCGGTCGTCTGTACCCCGCTGCATGACGCCGCTGTGAAGCTCAACGTTTTCCTCGGACGAATCTGCAGCGGCCACCTCTCGCCGCTACGTCTGCCCGCTGCGAATCTCAGGTTTGCCAACGGACCAAACCGCAACGGTTACCATTTGCCCGCTGTGGAGCTCTGGTCCTCTTCTTCATCACTTCGATCATCTCTTTTTGCTTTGAATAGGCTCCTCTTATCCATGATCTTCCTCTAAACTCCAACAAACACCTGAAACACTCCATATGCACCAAAACTCTCTAGTACCTATCTAAAATCTACTAACTTCTACTTATGAATGCAAAACTATAGAAAAACTCTATGAACACACGTATTAAGACACAAAAACTAGGTGAGATGCATGTCAAAAAGAGTTAAAATGTGCGAATATCAATTCCCCCAAACTTGCATTTTGCTTGTCCTCAAGTAAACAAACATAAACAAGTTGGAGAAAATGATTGAAGGCGAGAGCTCAAATCAAAAGAAGCTAGCAAAGCTTTCAACATGATGTCCTTAGAAAATGATAACATGTTGCAAGAACAAACTTATTAATCCACTCTAACTTCTCTAGGCTTATCGCAACTCCAAATATTTTCTCTACACTCAAAGTCAAGCATCCGATTACCGTCATATCAACCAACTCTCACATTTAATTATTCGTTTCAAAGTGCGGTCTCACAAAGATTTATCAATATGCACAAGAGATCGATTTGGTGGTTAACTCTACAAAAATGGAGTACAAACACTTCGCAAAAGCAAGGAAGACCGGAACAATTAACACATACAAAGTATTCACTTCCATTGTTCTACCTTTCCCTAAGCTTTGAGTGTCTAATTCATTATCTCTACCCAAGTGTTTTCCTCTTCTTCTACCAAGTCAAACTTCTACCCTTTTGATCATCTCTCTTTTCAAATCACTCTTTAGAAAATTCTTTTCGCTCTTTCGATTCTTATTCTTTTCTTTCGTCACTACTCCTTACCCTTTCTTATTCATTTATCTTTTCTTTCTTTCCTTTCTAGGGGGAGTTTCTTTTTCTTATCGAGCTGGAATCGGAAATTTCTTATACTTATTTTTCTAAAAATCAACTTTCTCAAACCATGATCTTTCTTTTCTTTCTTTCATCCTCAATCCCCAAACTTCAATGACTCTCTACACCATTCTCAATCCTTAATCACTAGCCAATTTCCCAAGAACAACAAACCTAGCAAATGGAAGCTATCTTTTGTCGTTTTCGATACTTACAAGATTTTACAAGAGTAGTACTATCAAAGAAAGAGGCCTCACTCACAAAATCATCAAGGGCGGAAAGAAATGGCTGGGTTCAAAGGTGGGGAAACCGTTTATAATGAAAATGGG
This sequence comes from Eutrema heterophyllum, assembly GCA_002933915.1. NCBI lineage: Eukaryota > Viridiplantae > Streptophyta > Magnoliopsida > Brassicales > Brassicaceae > Eutrema > Eutrema heterophyllum. The sequence goes on along the minus strand of PKMM01038501.1, from coordinate 5,946 downwards.
CACCCAAGTCACCAAGAGTGGTAAAGATTAATGCAAAGATGACTTGGATGTTTTAAGGTTACCATGGTTAAGCATACACAAGCCCATAAGTGAGAAAATTAAGTTCAATTAAGTCCAAAAGTCTAGGAGTTGGTTTCAATTTAAGCAAACATCAGCAAGACAATAAATTTCAAGTGGAGAGTTCAAAGCACGAAGTTTCTCAAGTTTTTCAAGAGATGTTCAAGCAATATAGTATGATTGACAAGGGCATCATATTGAATGAAATGCTAAGCTTTTGTTTCTATCATTGCTCCCTATGCATATGCCATGTATTCCTAAATGCTTCTAGACTCGATCCTAAAAATAAGAAAGAAGAATGCAATGCAAAAACTATATGACTTCTTTTTGTATTTTTCACATTTTTCGATTTTTTTTTTTGGTTTTTTTTTTTTTTTGTATATATGTATGCATGAGACTCAAGAAAAATAAAACAAAACAAAACACAAGATTAGCTACGGTGCTTCCCCCAAACTTACTTCACACCGTCTCGGTGTAGAAGAAAATCTCGAGAAAGTACCGAAATAAAAGAGAAAGAAAAATGCGAAGCTAAAAAGAAGAATTATTTACAAAGATGGAGTGTTACCTTCTACGGTTTGATCGAGGAGGAAGTGTCTATGGAGAGTGATGGATTCCCCAAACCGCTCGTCGATGGTGATCTCGTTGCTCTTCTCTTTCGCCTACGCCTTTCATGGGAAGAAGCTCGTGGTTGGTCGGCATTGTCATGGGTCGCCATTGTTCCATCGAAAGAGTGGCGTCTATCGACATCCATGTTGTTCTCATCGGTCTGTTCTTCCTCAACATGCTCGGCTTGCTCGTGAGATGAACTCGTTGCGCCAAATTTTGCCTTTAGCTCTTTTATTTGGCACTTCATTCCCTTAACCGTTTTCACCAATTTCTTGACGGTTTTATGTTGCCACTTATTCCACCTTTGTAGAAGGCGGATGTGGCGGTGTGCTTCGCGTAGCGCCGAGCTTGAGATGGGCTCATCATAGGGTTGGAAGTGGTACCTCTTAGTGCCAAATACTTCCTCGGGAGAAGATTGTGCTTGCTGATTAGTGGGAGGATCTATGTTGCCACCCTTTTTGCATTGGATTGTGGTGAATGGTCCATGAGTTACGGGGTCATAGATTAGCCAAGGCTTTGGCCGAAAAAGCAAGTTTTCTCTCATGATGATGGTGGTGAGTTGGCGGTGTGGGAGAACAATCTTCTTCTTTTCCGTCTTTGTAGCATAGAAACGGTACCCATAGCTTGTCCCGATGCGACCCACTAGAAAGTCTGTCTTGACGAGGTAAGGGGCATCGATGCGTTCTATTCCTTCCGAGTTGGATGTTAAGTTGACTCCACACGCGAGCAATATTGGAGTGATGACCCCGCCAACACTCAACTGTGGTGTCTTGTCCCTTGTGGTATGGACCCAATCTTGGTAGTAGAGGAATCTGTTCACTAGGTAATGGGCAAAGTTGAGACGACGCCCGTTTTGACCTCTTATCTCTTCTCCATTAGAGCAAGTTTTCAAGTGGGGTTTGATCCCTTCAATTAGTAGGGCCATCTCATCCTCTTTAACGTTTCTGTTCTCCCTTCTTGCAAACAAGGTGTGAGCAAGCATCTTATGAGCATAGCGAATTGCTGGATGCCTAATGTTACTTGCCTTACTCGTCCCCTTTGTGTATTCTCCTTCACTTATAGTATTCCAAACGTTGGTCGCCTCATTTCGATCCAAACTCAATGAACATGTATCTCCTTCCAAGAATCCAAAAACTGCACCTAGTCGATGCATAGATATCTTGTGCGTCCTCCCACTGACCTTGAAAGTAATGTAAGCGCGTTCTTCATCCGACAACTCCTTAGAAGTATCATTGTAGAAGGACATAGATGAGAGGAATTGGTGGGTGGGTGTCTCAAAAGCCGGATGTGCCATTTCAAAGAAAGCACCTAGACCCATGTTATTGAAGATCTTATGGACGTCTTCCCGAATACCCATATCTTCGAGGAGTGTAGGATCTGCCCACTTTGTTTGGGCGAACTCTATCTCCTTGAACATTTTCATAAGCACTGCACTTGAGGGTTTCGTCTTGGTTTTTGTCTTTTTCGATGCTCGCTTCTTGGTCTTCGTTTTTGTTATTTTTGGGACGTCTTCCTCACTCCCACTTCCACTTTCATGCTCACTTGATGGCGAAGCGATTTCTTTGCCTTTTCTCGAAGTAGCTTTCTTTCCTCCCGCCATTTGTAATCCTTCAAAAACGAAACACTCTTGAAAAGTAGTTAGCTCAAAGGTGAGGAAACGGCTAAGTGTAAATTATTCTTTAATTATCAGACCAGCTAATAACTTAGCAAGCATGAAACCAAAGTCATCTTCACATTAATCACATTAAGTACTAAGTGCATTCCTGAAACTTTTAGCAACGGTTCATCAAAATTATTAAGAACATTCCATTCCATGATTGGGTTAACTTGTGTGGGCAATCAATCAAGGTGAAAACAAGCATTTGCAAATGAAAACCCCAAAATTCAACAAGTTCCTCTAACAACCTTGCAATTTTCGTCGATGTTTATGCCCATGAACCCTAATTTTTCAAAACTCAGAATTTCGTCATGAAATCACCAAATTAGTCTATGAATCCGACACTCCCAGCATAGTTTAGCATAAACAAGCGATTTCTACCCTTAATCCAACAATCCCATGATTTCTTAACTTTTGAAAAATATCTTGCTTTTCATGGAAAAATTGATGGATCTTACCTTGAGTATTCAGAGAGAGAGAGTGCCGAGATTGGACTTGGAGTCACAAGGAGCACACGAAATCGAGCTTAAAGAAGTTTGAATCAATGGTTTTGGTGAGAGGAAAACTCGAGTGGAGAAGAAGAAGAGATATCGCAAAAGTGAAGGAGGGAGAGAGAGTAAATCGCGACGAAGAGGAAGTAAAGGAAAAAAAAAATTTGATCTTTGAAATCCAACCCGGTCCATTTAGTCAAAATTGGAGCAAACTGTTTTTCCAATTGAATCAAACCAGCGCAGAACCGGGTCAACGCAAAAGACTGGAGTTGACTCACATGGGTGTGTTTACAGCGGCTTACAATCGCCCGCTGCAAGACCGCTGCAAAGTTCCTGGTTTTGGACGGACAAGTTTACAGCGGTCCCTATTTCCCCGCTGCAATAGACCGCTGCGATCTTCCCCTTTTTTTTTTACGTTGAACGCATAGCGGTCTATGCCTGCCCCCTGCAAGACCGCTGCGAAGTTTCTGGTTTCGGACGGGGAGTTCACAGCGGTCGGTGTCTGCCCGCTGCAGTCTGGCCGCTGTGATGCATCGAGATTTTCTCATCTTTGCTACGAAGCTCGTTTTTCCCATTTTGTGCGGACCCAATCAATGAAACCTGAAAACATGAAACAAAAACATAAAAAGGAACTAAAAAGAAACTAAAATCAAATATTTACAAGGATAAACATGGGATTACCTCCCAAGTGCGCTTGTTTAACGTCACTAAGCTTGACGTTTGGTACCTTTTTAGGCGGGTGATGGACTCGAGAGAGGAACCGAGGTCCCTTCCTCAATGAATTCTGATGCTGAATACGATTTGAGTCTGTGCCCGTTAACCGTGAATTCCCCACCGGTGTTGTTCCATAGCATCACCGCGCCATAAGGCTGTACCTCCTTGACCTTGAAAGGTCCCGACCATCTTGATTTCAGTTTTCCGGGAAACAGCTTCAACCGGGAGTTGTAGAGCAGTACTTGGTCTCCAACTTTGAAACCTTTCTTGACAATCTTCTTGTCATGGAACGCCTTCGTCCGTTCCGTATAGATCTTTGAGCTGTCATAGGCATCGAGACGGATTTCATCTAGCTCATGTAATTGGATTAGACGTCTTTATGATGCCGTCTTAATGTCGAAGTTCAGCAACTTCACTGCCCACAATGCTTTGTACTCTAGCTCAACGGGCAAATGACATGACTTCCCATAAAGCAAGTTGAAAGGTGTAGTCCCAATTGGTGTCTTGAATGCGGTTTGGTATGCCCACATAGCATCGTCTAGCTTCTTGGCCCAATCTTTCCTCGAACTACTGATATATCATGGTTTTTACCCCTTTTAGGTCATGATATAAGTCCGTTTTATAGAGTATTTCTACTATTTTGTATTGTTTTAGAGTCTTTTACAGGTTTTAGCACGTTTGGAGCATAATTGGAGATATTGGAGCTTTCTGAAGCATTTTGGAGCAAAACAAAAGTTCGTGTAGCTGAGTACCCGATTTGAAGCCTTAGTATCAATCGATACTACCCTAGTATCGGTCGATACTCACTACAGCAAGACACGAGTCGCGATTTTAAATGAAGAGTTTAAGAACTTCCCACCGATGGATTGCGCTCAAATTTTGATACAATACAGATCAATGGATTAGCTTTAATTTAGAAGTGGTTTGAGGTCATTCCAACGGCGCGATCAAAAGTTATGCCAGTTTTCGTGAAGACAGTCCAGTCTGGCGAGCAGAAGAATCAGTGAACAGTGTCGATCGACACTACCCTAGTATCGGTCGATACTCACTGCAGGAAAACAGGAAACGCGACTTTTTACAAGTCTGGAGAGTTTGCACCTTGGTCCAGAAGTCTTTAATAATTACAAGAAGCCCCAAAACGTGTTTTAGCATTATAATTAGGTTTTTCAGCCACTTTGGTTGGCTAAACTTTATTCTTATTCTTGACGTTCTGATTAAGCTTTATTCTACTCTGGTTTTTGGAGAGATAACTCTGAACTCCTGTTTTTTATTGATTTCGTCGATGATCTATTCAATCATGTTGTTTTCATTCTCCATGTATGAGTAGATCCCTTGTTAGGTTCAGGGTTCTCATAAGGGTTTTCTCTGAATGTTAGGTTAATTGAATAATTAGGATTCACCATCTGAATTAGTTCTTCACCATAGGTTGTTCTCATAGCTATTCTAGGTTGACGAATCTAGAACTTAGATCTTAGGATAATTGGTTAGGCACGAGAGTGCGATTAATTACCTGATAGAACATAGGGTGAGGAAAATAACTATTCGCAAAGAGATTTGGTTTAGTTGTTTTGTGAACAAATCGAACTTCGAATAAAAGCTGGTTTAGACTTTAGGATTCGCAAAGAGATTTGGAATTCTAGGATTTAGACTTAGATAGTTTTCGCAACGAGAGTTGGTTAGCTATACTTTAGTGATTTGAGTTCAAGAACTGCGCTAAATCTGAATCCTGTTAGTTAGTTCATCTACATTCATTGAATTCCTGAGAAATACCCTGAGCCTATCTTCCTTCCATTGATTCACAACTTGTTTAATTTACGCACTTGCATTTAATTTCATTGTTTGGTTTAGCTTAATTCGGATCTATATAATCTATTGTGCGATATCTGGAGTTCTTGTGTTCGACCCCTACATATATTACAACAACTGTTTTAGTACTATTAGGGTATTAATTTGAGCATATTAAATTTGGCGCCGTTGCCGGGGACTCAATTTCGCCATTAGATTTTAGTGAAGAATTTCGACTAAATCGTCGAGTATCGATCGACACCCTAGTGGTATCGGTCTATACCCGTCACTTTTTTTTTTCGGTTACTTACGTTCTTGACTTTCGTGTTTCAGGTGCATGCCTTTTCGAGAAACCAGGAGAAACAAGAACACTCAGCTAGTTGATCTGTCAAACGAGCAGCTAGCACTTTTGGAACGTAATACAGGATAATTCCCACTTCAATTACCCAAGTGTACTCATGTCATTGCAGCACTTGAGATATCAATCCAAAAGGGTTAAGATTAATGCACTAGAAATACATAAACGTTCTAATCTAAGTGAATCAATAAGGTTTTGGTTTTTTTTTTTTTCTAACAACCTAATTTAATGCAATAAGAAGACAAGTAAAATGAAATAACTAAAATGATCAAGAATGC